>PVJI01019629.1:0-30628 GCA_004026765.1 Micronycteris hirsuta | reverse complement strand
TTTTTTTTTTTTTTACAAAGGCTACTGAAAAGTCAGAAATCTGACAAAGTTATCCAGAAGACATCTTAAACTGAAAGAGGCCATAAAAAAAAAACCTCACTTTTATTTAAAAATAAAATACCTTATTCTATAGTAGTCACTTTATAGATATATCATCTATCTTCACAGTATTTCTTCACTTATGTGTCACTGCCTTCACTTTACAGATGAGGAAACAGACTCAGAGAGTTAAGAAACTTAATGAGGTTACAAAGCTAGAATTCCTGTCTATCTTTGTTGTCCTTAAAATTTATATTTCACAGAAAATCACACATACTGGCATTGATTAAATTATTTTATAAGCAATTTATTTTCTGAAAATTGGAAAATAAAACTATGTAAGAAATAATATAAATGGACCCACTTTAAAAGGACCCTGAGCTGCCATTCCAAAGAAAATGCCTTGCATGTCATATGCCTCAAACCTTTGGAATGTTAAAACAAGGCAAAATAACATTCTCACTGGATCTAAAGTAGCATTGTATTCCAAATAACTGTTCACAAAGATAACAAGAAGGCAAATATCATTTTATCTATTGATCTGATGACTCCTGGACTGAAAATTAAAACATTGTTTAGAATCAGCATCCCTATGTTATCTGCACCAATAGAAATGCATTCCTTCTGTTGATGTAATTATTCCCCCTTCCTTTCTCATAAATACCCCTCACCTTTGTCTCCTAATCAGAATACCATTTGGGTTTCTGCCTGAATCTGTGCTTCCTGAATAGCTATTCTTTTCTGACCTTAAATAAATGCTTGTTGCCCCTCACTTTCACCTTTTAATTTTAGGTTAAAAACTGTGTGACTTTGGAAAAATATCATTTACTTTTTAAAAAGATTTTATTTATTTTTAGAGAAAGGAGAAGGGAGGGAGAAAGAGAAGGAGAGAAACATCAATGTGTGGTTGCTTCTCAAGTGCCCCCTACTGGGGACCTGGTTGGCAACACAAGCATGTTCCCTGACTAGGAATCCAACCAGCTACCCTTTGGATAGTACTCAGTGGAATGAGCCACACCAGCCAGGGCTCATTTATCTTTTATATGTTAAATTAATCCTTAATATCTCATTCAGTTCTATGACTCTGATAATAACTATACATAAACATTCACCCAGGGTGAATGGGGATATATGGTTAATTCTTGATTATCCTTGTCCCCAAAATTGGAGAAAATCCACTTGCTAAAAGGTACACTGTAAGCTGAAGCCCAGGATGTAACTATTCCTGTTCCTCCTGACAGCGGGCATTGCTGCACTGCCTTCCCCCTCCCACAAGCTCCTTGTAGGATCCCCTGGGGCACAACACATATAGGCAGTGGTCTGCCTTCCAACCTCTCTCTGTCCTTCTCCCTTCTCACTGGGCCCTAAATATAATTAGCATTTCCTTCTGACCATACAAAGCACGCCAGTAGTCTTAATCAGTACACCTTTAAATTCACTTCGAATATTTTTATTTCTAATATTTTACATTTGTAACACTCTGAACTTTGGAAAACCCCAGTGAGCACACACTAATATGCTGCTAAACTATTTTCCTTTCTTTTGATTCTGCCCCAAACATCCTTTCCTCTTTATTTGACCACTGCAGTTCACCTTGCTGGCCACCCGCCTTCTGTTATGTCAGTCTGGATCACTCATGAGAGTTAAGGAATACTAAAGACAGCAGAACTCCCTTCATCAGCCATTTCACACACTTATATCACAAAAATAATTGACATCCTTAAGGAAAGTTCTGAAGTCCTTATATCATCCAATGCCTTCTAAATTATCTCCCCACAATCAATTATGTTCATGATAATATTAATATTGAATAATGATATTATATTCTGGTATTTAAAAATTAGTAATACTGACATAAACGACAATTCTCAGCTCTTCATAGCTGCAAAATCCCATTTCCCTAGTAGGCTATCTAGGACAATCATCTTCCTTGTGTTGATTTGAAAGCACTCAGCTGCAACACCAGACCGGATCCCCATCTTCACAGAGCCTATTGTGCATCAGATGCCAAGAGAGCCAAAGACGCTTCATGCAAGAGCCAAAAAACATTTAACTTGTTTTTTTTTATTTAATCTTTCTTGCATTTTTTTCCATTACCATTTAGTCCCCTTATAACCTATTCAACAGAGCAATCACCACACTATGGTCCATGTCCATGAGTCCTTTTTCTTTTCTGCTCATTCCCTCGACCCCCTAACCTCCCCACCTCCATAGTTGTCATCTGTTCTCTATCTGTGAGTCTGTTTCTGTTTTGCTTTTTAGTTCAGTTTGTTCATTAGATTTCACATATGAGTGAAAGCATATGGTATTTGTCTTTCTCTGACTGGCTTATTTCATCAGTTTAATGTTCTCTGGGTCTATCCATACTATTGCAAAAGGTAAAATTTTCTTCTTTTTTACCACCGCTTAAATTCCATTGTGAAAATGTCCCATAGTTGTTTCATCTACTCATTTTTGATGAACACTTGGGCTGCTCCCACATCATGGCAATTGTAAACAACACTGCAATGAACATGGATTTGCTTATGTTCTCTCAAATTAGTGTTTTGTGTTCCTTTGGATATATTGCTGAAAGTGGGATTGCTGAGTCAAAAGGCAAATCCATTTTTAATTTTCTGTGATATCTCCACACTGCTTTCCACAGTGGCTGCACCAGTCTGCATTCCCACCCACACTGCAAAAGGGTTCCCCTTTCTCCACATCCTCTCCAAAACGGGTTATTTGTTGATTTATTGATGATAGCCATTCTCACTGGTGTGAGATGGTATCTCATTGTGGTTTTAATTTGCATTTCTCTGATGATTAGTGACATTGAGCATCTTTTCATATGTCTATTGGCCATCTGTATGTCCTCTTCAGAGAGGTGTCTATTCAGGTCCTTTGTCCACTTTTTAATTGGGTTGTTTGTTTTTGGGGGGTTGAGTTTTATAAGTTCTTTATAAATTTTGGATATTAACCCCTTATCATATGTATTGGTGAATATGTTCTCCCATTCCGTGGGTTGTCTTTTTATTTTGTTGATGATTTCCTTTGATGTGCAAATAATTTGTAGTTTGATGTTGTCCCATTTGTTTATTTTTTCCTTTTGTTTCCCTTGCCTGGGGAGATAAATCTGATAAAAAATTGCTATGAGCAATGTCCAAGATTTTGCCAATGTTTTCTTCTAGGGTTTTTATGGTTTCAGGTCTAACATTTAAGTCTTTGATCCATTTTGAATTGATTCTTGTGTGTGGTATAAGAAAGTGATCTAAGTTTCATTTTTCTGCATGTATCTGTTCAATTTTTCCAATACCATTGAATAAACTATCTTGAGCCCATTGTATGTGCTTGCTTCCTCTATCAGATATTAATTGACTATGAAGGTGTGGGTTTATTTCTGGGTTCCCTATTCTGTTCCATTGATCAATGTGTCTGTTCTTATGCCTGTACCAGGCTGCTTTGATTATTATGGCCTTGTAGTATAGTTTGATATTTGGTAGCATGATTCCTCCAACTTTGTTCATTCTCAGGGTTTCTGTTGCTATGTGGGGCCTTTTGTGGTTCCATATAAAATTTGAAATATGTGCTCTAGTTCTGTGAAGTACATCACTAGAATCTTGATAGGAATTGCATTGAATCTATAGATTGCTTTGGGTAGTATGGACATTTTAATGATGTTAGTTCTTCCTATCCATGAACATGATATGTGCTTCCATTTATGTGTATCTTCTTCAATTTCTTTCTTCAGTATCTTATAATTTCTAGAGTACAGCTCTTTTACACCCTTGGAACCCTATGTTCCAAATCTATGACTTGGAACATAAGGAAAGAAAAAACCGCCGATCAGAACAACAAGAAAAGAATTTTTTTAAAAATGAGGATAATGTAAGCAGCTTCTGGGACAACCTCAAGTGTTCCAACATTCATTCACTTCATAGGGGTGCCAAAAGGAGAAAAGGAAGAGCAAGAAATTAGAAATCTATTTAAAAAAAATAATAAAAGAAAACTTCCCTAATTTGGTGAAGGAAATAGACATGCAAGTCCAGGAAGCACAGAAAGTCCCAAACCAGATGGATGCAAAGAGGCCCACTCCAAGACACATCATAATTAAAATACCAAAGGTTAAAGATAAAGAGAAAACTTAACAGCAGGAAGAGAAAAGAAGATAGTTGCCTACAGGAGAGTTCCCATAAGACTGTCAGCTAATTTCTCAAAAGAAACTTTGCAGTCTAGAAGGGACTGGCAAGCAATATTCAAAGTCACAAAATGTAGGGCCCGACAGCCAATATTGTTCTACCCAGCAAAGCTATCACTTAGAATCTAAGGGCAGATAAAGAGCTTCCTAGACAAGAAAAAAATAACAGAGTTCATCATCCCCAAATCATTATTATATGATATGTTAAAGGAGCTTATATAAGAAAAAGAAGAAGATCAAAACTATGAATAATAAAATGGCAATAAATACATTTCTATGAACAATTGAATCTAAAAACAAATAATGCAGACAAAAACAGAGACAGAATCATGGATACAGAGAGCATTTTGATGGTTGCCAGAGGGGAGTTAGGTGTGGAAGAATGAATGAAGAGGTAAGGAGATTAAGAAGTACAAATAGGTAGTTACAGAATAGCCATGGAGATGTAAAGTACAATATAGGGTATGGAGTAGCCAAAGAACTTATATGCATGACCCATGGACATGAACAATGGTGTGGGAATTGCCTAGGGAGTGCTGGGTGCTGGGTAGAGGGGGCAAGAGGGAAAATTGGGACAACTGTAATAGCATAATCAATAAAAATATAATTTTTAAAAGGTCATTAGACAAATCCACGTTTGTCTAAATATGAAAACCTTTTGAGAGAGTGGGTCCCAAATGAAGAGCACAGTATATAGTAAAGAGGCAAGACAATGAAGGAAAGATCAGCATCCTCAGAGACATATTCCTCCACAATAGAGCACTGAAAAAGAATTAGGCACAGTCCAACAGAGCTGTTTCTGAAAATAATGGCTGGTTAAAGAGAAAAAAACTAAGGAAGGTAAAGATTATGAACAGTATTGCTTTGAAATATGCAGCATGTTACAAAAATAATGATTTGTTCTATATATTTGTTCTTTTCCTAGTGGCTTCATTATTTTGTTTGAAGTTCCCAGGACATCAGACATACTCATAAATGCCAAGTCACAGAGAAAAGATTGTTTATTTCCTCACCCACTGAATATGTTTTAAATGCCTACTAAATGCCAGACTCTATTCTAAGATCTGGAAATATGACTGTAAATAAGATAGTTAAAGCTTCTGCAGATAAGGAGCTTATAGTTTGCTGTGGAGGCAGACAGACATAAACAAGTTAGACAATGGTAAGTGCCCAGAGGAAAAGAAGAAAGGCAAAGCCATGAGATGTCGGGGGGAAGGTATAATTTTAGATGGAATAATGAAGAAGGCTCACTGAAATTTTTACTGGAAAGAGGCTTGGACCTGAGTTGGTCTGCCTGGAGCCTGCTAAAGTGTATGGGTTCTTGACTTTATGTAGGAAAGACTTCACAACACGAGTCAAGGTGACTGTGAGGATACATTTATTAAAGCTGGGGATAGTATAACAAGGAGGGCTTAGCAAGAAGAAGCAATAGGAGAGCCTAGGCTGCGCTGCCTTAGCTCACTGGGAAGTCAGAGAAAAGGGGACTTTGGGGACAGGTTCTGGGGATTAGCCTGGGACAAGCTGCCAGCTGCCTATTGCCTGGCAGGGGTATCCACATTTTTGCCATCTCTGGGCCACACTGGAAGAAGAAGAGTTGTCTTGGGCCACACATTAAACACACAAACACTAATGAAAACTGATGAGCAAAAAAAGGTTTTAAGTAAATTTACAATTTTGTGTTGGGCCACATGCATAGCCATCCTGGGCCGCATGCAGCCTGCGGGGTGCTGGGTCCTTTATCTTGAGGCTTTTATCTCTCTCTTGCAGGTGGGAATCTTAGGGGAGGTCTCAGGGGAGGGTTTCAGTAGAATATTCGTCAGCTTTCCAGGTGTATTTTTGCCTCTGTGTCAAAATGAGAGCATGGGGAGGGGTGGATTGGGAATATTATTTGGTCTGCTACACTGTTTTACTTCTATCTTCAGTCTGTCCGACTTTTAATAGGGCTCGTATTTTTTCCTGACTTCATCTGTCCTTGGGTTTAGTTGGCATGAATGACATTAATTGGTTCTCTGTTCCCTATTTCCCAGACCAGGAAAATTTAAGCTATATATATTTTGGTTAGGGAGGAGAGGTGTAAACCATTCACTCTCAAGTGTCCTTGGTTAGGGGAGGTAAATTCTTGCAATTTACCACCTGGCTGTAACTTGCTCAAACTCTTTGGCCTCCGTTTAATTTTCTCGTCTCAGTTTACCCATTCCATTGGCCCAGGAATTTTCCTAGCTTCTCACTTTCCTGTCCCAAGATGATATTTAGTAAAGATCGAAAGGGGGGAAGGAAACAACTTACGTTGATCTAGAGAAAGAACATTCCAAGCCAGAGTGGGAAGGAAAGATGAGCAAAAGCAAAGGTTGACAGGTTGGAGAGCTTACTTCGCACATTGAGAGTACAGGTGGCGGCAGTGAGCTAGACGGGAAGCACCAATTTCAGAATAATGTCATTGTGTCACATCTCGGGCACCACCTCCATTTGCTAAACATTCATCCACAACATAAAAACTCACATTTGACCCTCATCTTTCCAGGGACATTTTGGGGGCTTTCTTATACTTCATAAAATAATAATAACTAGAATTATTGATAGAGCATAAGAAATTCTGCTTTTAAATAACTGGTCCTGAGGAACTATATTTTCATATTGCTATTAATTTTTAAAAAGCAATGGCACTCAGATATTTCTGACACTTTTTAAATTTCGGGTTTTCAAAAATGTGTTGCATGTAAGTAGTAATTTCAACCTTTAGAAGAGTTTCATCCTGTAATACAAGTAATTTTCTGAAAGAATATTGCTTGTGTGAAAAAAATTAAGCACCTGTCTCAATTTAGGCACATGTCTTCAAGAGTATCTCTTAAAAGGATTCTATTCTTAGGGGTCAAAAATAGTAGATTGAGGTTTATAATGTGTGTCAAATGGAAATTTTATTTTGATAGACTATGTCATTCCAATTGCCCTGCTGAAATGTAGATGAGGATACTAAAATCTGCTGCATTAAAATTTCGAACTTGTTGCTCTCAAATGAATCTTCACTGCCTACATGCTTGGGGCGAGTCTAATTCTCCCACAGAGAATTTGATTGCTTTCAAACTACGCAGCTGGAGAATTCAGCTACCTTTGGTAAAGCTGATATCAAAGAAGGATCTGTGAAGAGCTCTCCTACTTGGCATGGGAGTTTGAATGTGGCCTGAGGTGGCCATCATCACCTCTTCATAGCTATGGAAGGAGGAACAGGCATCCTGCCATCTCTTTCCAGTACTTCTAGCATCTGTGAATTTACCATTCTAGAAGGTGAGAGAATAGATTTTAGTATGCTCATGCTTATTTTCCAAAAAATTGTGTTACTTTGACTTATCGTTCCCTCAATATGCATATCAATTAACATATCTAATTACATTTTAGAACTTTCATTAGTATTAAAACTATTTAATTTAACTTACTTTACAGGTCCACAAGTCACAGAATTTTAAATAAATAAATAATGACAATTGTCTCTGTTATAGATCTTTGTTTTAAAGATAATCATAGCATACTCTTATACTTGTAATAGCAGATACTGTTCTGAATACTCTAAAACTATTAATTCATTTGCTCTTTCAACTCAACCCTAGGAAGTAAGTGCCATTACTATCTTTCAGACAAGGAAACTAAGGAACATGTCCAGCATCACACAACTGGTAAATGGTTCCAGGATCAGACTCTGCTGTGTGGGCTCCAGACAGTGGACTTTGAAGCACAATGATATGCTGTTTAACCTAAGTTCTTAGTACATATTTTCTTCAGGTGAATTATGTCTACAAAATTTGAACCTGAAAAAAAAGAGAAAAATGTGAATCTGTTCTTGTACAGGTATGTAATTATGCATAAAGTAAGGCAATGTGAGATAAAAAGTAGCCGAGGTAGTTACACTATTATAGGCAATGTAAGCATATGAAAACACACCTAACACTACCAACTTTTAAACAATAGTTAAATAAGCCAAGTGGGCAGAAAGATATTCCACATAAGTTTATAAAAAAAACTTCTAAACCAGACTTATTGGCAAATAGTTCAAAATGACAGTAGGATTTGAGGAATCATTTGAAAAGAGAGCGAGAATAGGATTTGATAAGAGAAGGCATAGCAGGGAAGGTCATCTCAAAATGGAATACTACGCAGCAGAAAGAAGGAGCGCCTACCCTTCACCACAACTGGAGAGCATTATGCTAAGTGCAATAAGGCAGGCAGTGAAAGACGAATACCATATGATCTCACCTGTAAGTGAAACCTAATCAACAAAACAAACAAGCAAGCAAACTATAAGAAGAGACAGTGAAATAAAGAACAAACTGACAGTAACCAGAGGGGAGGTGAGAGAAGGATAACAGGGGAAAAAAGGGAACAGTAGTCAAAGAACATGTATAAAGGACACATGGACAAAGCCAAAGAGGGTAGGATAAAGGGTGGGAGGTGAGGATGGGTGGGGCAGTGGGGATTGATGGGGGGAAAATGGAGAAAACTGTACTTGAACAATAAAATAAATAAAATATTAAAAATATAAGTGGATTCACCAACACCAAGTGATGGGCTAAGGATTTGTTCATTTATGTATGTAATGTTCTTTGTACATCTTGAAAAATAAAGTATTTATGTCCGATAAGGGGAAATTATCTAGGATACATAAGGAACTCCTACAACTTAACACCAAAAATTAGCAAACAATCTGATTTAAAGATGGGTAGAGGACCTGAATAGACATTGCTCCAAAGAAGACTGCTTAAGGCCAATAGACATGTGAAAAGATGCTCAACATCACCAATCATCAGGGAAATGCAAACTAAAACTACAATGAGATACCACCTCACACCTGCCAGAATGACTATCATTAATAAATCAACAAACAAGCGTTGGCAAGCATAAATGAAGAAAAAGGAACCCTCATACTCTGTTGGTAGGAATGCAAACTGGTGCAGCCACTGTTGAAAACAGTATGAAGATTCCTCAAAAAATTAAAAATGAAACTACCTTTTGACCCAGCAATTCCACTTCTGGGTATTTATCCAAAGAAATCCAAAACACTAATTCAAAAGACATATATATAGCCTGGCTGGTGTAGCTCAGTGGATTGAGCGTGGGCTGGGAACTAGAGGGTTCCAGTTCGATTCCCAGTCGGGGCACATGCCTGGGTTGCGGGCCAGATCCCCAATGAGGGCCATGTGAGAGGCAACCATACATTGCTCTTTCTCCCTCCCTTCTCCTCCCTCTGAAAATAAATAAATAAATAAAAAAAGACATATATAAACTCCTATGCTCACTGCAGCATTATTTACAATAGCCAAGATATAGAAGCAACCTAAGTATTCATCAATAGACAAATGCATAAAAGTCATATAGTATACACATATGATGGAATATTACTCAGCTATAAAAAAATGAAATCATTTGAAACAACATGGATGAACCTAGAGGGTGTTATGCTAAGTTTAATAAGTCAGAGAAAGACAAATACCATATGATTTCAGCTACATGTAGAATATAAAAAGCAAAATGAATGAAACACACAAAACAGAAACAAACTTATAGATACAGAGAACATTTTGATAGTCACCAGATGGGAGGGGTGTTGAGGAGATCGGTGAAAACGGTGAAAGGATTAAGTACAAATTATCAGTTATAAATATAGTTCTGGGGGATGTAAAGTACAGTATAAGAAATACAGTCAGTAATATTGTAAAAACTATGTATGGTGTGAGCTGGGTGCTAGATTTATCAGAGTGACCACTTCATAAATTGTATAAATGTCTAACCATGTTGTACACTTGAAACTAATATAATATTGTATGTCAACTATAATTGAAAAATAAAAATATGTATTTAAAATAATAAGTAAATGAAGCCTATTGCTGTTGCTTTTGCTTATGGATTTTTCTTGCACTCAATTCTCATTTTTAAAAGTCAGAAAAAGTGTAGGCTGTCCTGAAAACTAAAACCCTTGGCTTCCAGATCATTCAGTTACAGAATCAGAAAATTAGACCCAGACTCGTGATACAATCCAGCCCTGAGACTTACTTGTTTGAGAGTTATTTACTAAATTCTAAATCCCAGTTTCCTTCTCTATGCTATGGGAGAACAGGGCCTCTTGTTTGGTATGCTAGGGGAATTAAAATGAGATAATGTCCATAATCCACCGAGTATTAGTACGAGGGCTTGGCCACAGTAAGCTGTCAATAACCATGTTTCTCCCACTCCCCTGTCTGCCCACCTTCCTACACACACATGCACACACACACTAGAATCTTAAAGGGATTCTTAAGATTAGCCAGTACACCCTTATAGATTTAGTGAGGAAAAAACAAAAAATGAAGACTAATGATGTGAAATTATATATCAATTTAAAGTAAGAGACTAATTCTCGCTTTTTATTTGATTTTAACTTTTTGCTTGTTGGAGAGGAGATTTGTAGTGTCTTTCCATGGACTGTGACACGTCTGAAACCACCACTAGAGAAGGCACATCTGCTCTACGGTTGACCTCACTCAGAAGCACCCTGTCTGCTCACTCTGAGCCAGAGTTGACCACTGACTTCCAACTCTGTGGCTCCAGTTTATGCAATGACAGTTGCCCCCTGAACAGCCCAGTTATGCTCCTGCCAAGCCTCTAGCATGGCATGAGGTTGTTTCAGACATTTTTAATTGAATCTATGAAGAAATAATAAAGTGAAGAATATAGTCAATATTTCAGATACTATTGACAAAGAAATCTGTCACCTATTCAAAAAAAGGCTCAAACCAGAGAAGCTGAATACCAAGTAAATTTTACTGAATGATAGCTCAGCCATTAATCTCACTCTGCCAATGTAAACAGCCTCATAAAACCCCCTATCAATATATACAGGGGTGGACAAAAGTATGTTTACAGTTGTAATACAAATAAATAATACAATAATTAATAAATAATAATACAAGAATAAACTCTGTTTTGCATACTCACAATGCAAACTTACTTTTGCCCACCCCTGTATATACAGATAGGGAGGCCTAGGGGAAGCAAAACATTCTGCTTCACTCTCTTCGTAGCTCTTAATCCTCTCACATGCTAAATGGCCTGTCACTCTCTGTGGTTCTTCATTTCCTTTAATAACAATAACCACAATTTTTTTAAATGGCTGGCTTTCATTTATGGAGTCAGTCCTGTGTAACATTTCATTAAGTTTTTTTTTATATACATCATTGCATTTAACTCTTAGAACAATCCTCTGAGATGAGTATTATTATGACAACTTTACAGATTAGGACATTGAGAAGTAAGGCAGTTAATAACCTCAGACCTCATAGCTAAGAAGTGGCAGAACCAGGACTATGTGATGTCCAAGTCCTGTGGGTAATACACGCTTCAGCATACCACTTCTGCTTGTCTCTAAGTAAAGTGCATGGGTGGGCACAGACAAAAGTGACCCAGCACATGCTGAAGGAACATGGTGCCTCCAAAGCATTCTCTCTGCTTTCATATTTTCTACAAAATGGCTTTGGGAGAACTTAACATTCTTATTTTTCTCAACTTGTAGCTTTTCTCAAAGCTTTCTCTTCCCGTACGGAGAACAGAGCAAGTGCCATTGTTCTCTTGGGCCCCGCCCCCACAGACAGTGTCACAACACAATGAGGTGGGTTGCCCCGCCCTGGTGAACACCTAAGGTGCCACTCCTTAAGGTAACAGGTGCACTGAAAAAAAAATGGCCCAAATGAAAGAACACATCAAAGCTCCAGAAAAAATACAACTAAGTGACGAAGAGATAGCCAACCTATCAGATGCACAGTTCAAAGCACTGGTAATCAGGATGCTCACAGGATTTGAAGAAAAATTGTCGTAATTACTTGAACAAATGAGAAGAGATGAGAAGGAAACTGGGACTCAAATCAACGGAGTGGAACAGAAGGAAGAAAAAAACATCCAACCAGAAAAGAATGAAGAAACAAGAATTCAAAAAACTGAGCAGAGGCTTAGGAACCTCCAGGACATCTTTAAACATCCCAACATCAAATCATAGGGGTGTCAGAAGGAGAAGAGAAAGAGAAATCAATTGAAAACTTATTTGAACAAATAATGAAGGAGAACTTCCCCAAGCTGGTGAAGGAAATAGATTTTCAGGAAGTCCAGGAAGCTCAGAGAGTCCCAAAGAATTTGGACCCAAAGACAAACATACCAAGACACATCATAATTACATTACCCAAGATTAAAAATAAGGAGAGAATCTTAAAAGCAGCAAGAGAAAAGGAGACAGTTACCTACAAAGGAATTCCCATAAGACTGTCAGCTGATTTCTCAAAAGAGACTTTGCAGGCAAGAAGGGGCTGGAGAGAAGTATACCAAGTCATAAAAGGCAAGGGCCTACATCCAAGAATACTCTATCCAGCAAAGCTATCATTTAGAATGGAAGGGCAGATAAAGTGCTTCTCAGATAAGGTCAAGTTTAAGGAGTTTATCATCACCCAGCCTTTATTATATGAAATGTTAAAGGGATTTATATAAGGCATGGAGGGATACCAACAGGGGAGTGGTAGGGGGAGAGAGGGGGAAAAGGTGCAGAGAATAAGTAGCATAAATGGTAGGTAGAAAACAGACAGGGAGAGGTTAAGAATAGTAGAGGAAGTGTAGAAGACAAAGAACTTATGTGTATGACCTATGGACAAAAACTAAAGGGCGGGGAATGGGGGAGTGGGGGTGGAGGGGAAGAAAGGGGAGAAAATGGGACAACTATAATAGCATAATCAATAAAATATATTTAAAAAAAAACTTTCTCTTCCATTTACTCAGCTCACGCATGAGGGCCCACATGCCCATCTCTCAGACAGTATTCTCACTCAGCATGGCAATTAGAATACCTAAAACTCACATCTGCACTTATAACGACTCCTAATTTTTGCTCAGAGGTTATAATATCCATACATATATGAGAAAAGGGAGTTTGCCACAAAATAGCACTAGATTGCCAGTCTGTAGTAGCATTTGAATGAACAACTTGTTCATTGGAAAAAACTTGTTAGCAATCTAAATTCATTTAGTTTTATTAGTTGTTCCTTTAAATTAAAAAGTTAGGGATAATTACATTTTGATAATCCCTAAGCTACTTCTGACAGAATAAGCCTACTACACGTACAAAAATGACACTTGTATAATCACCACTTGTAAGACAAAACTGGGGATTAAAACTATAAGCTTGCCTCGTAATGTTCATATACATAAAAGGAACCACAATAATAATGCAGATATCTTTTGTCACACAGAAATTGCTTGTATGGAATTTTGGAGATTGAAAAATTTAAAAACTAAAGGAAAGTCCTCAATATCCAAAGAGTCAAATGAAAAATACAATAGATTTGAGTTTTGCTCTGTTTTGCTCAATATTCATCCATAAGGAAAACATGCCTATTCCTCATTAACTTATATGCCTTTCAAAAATGAGGTTGACTGGAAAATAAAATTTAATACGTAGAATATTAATAGCTACCAATGTAAATATAATACAAGTTAGTAAATATATCAACCAATATGCTTTCAATTCCAAATATGTGAAAAATATTCTAATAACAAATAATGATTTTTGTCTATGCAAGTGTGGTGTCATGTTGTCAATGGGACATTGGCTTCAGTCACACTCCCAGTGAGAGGAACACCTCTCTGCACCTTCTTGTGAGCAGTGATAGTTCAATGCGATCAGAAGCCACGATGAGACACGTCTTATAACTATGAGAGAGAGGCTCCTCGGTACAAATCTGACCTGATCTAACAATGACTTTGGCTATGACACAGTCCTTCTATGGCCAACTAAGCCTGCTGATTTAAGCTAAAGACAATAGTTGTTTGTACTCATCCAATTTTACTCTGACATCATATTATACAAGACACCTGAACAAAGAACCCAGATGTCTTTTAAAATAAAATCTTTCCCTTTTGCTTTTGTGCATAAAATCCCCAAACCATCTCAATCTCATTGTCTCATTCTACATCTCTGTCTCTTCTATGCATCCCATGTCAGACAACGGTACCCAAACTCCCTCATCCATCCATCTCACAGCACTGGCCCAACCAGGCACAGCTTAGAAGACACACTCATCCTCACATCTTCCAAAGCCCATCAGATGATCTCTTTTTTCATTAACATGGCTCCTTATGAACAAAATACACATACATTCAAAGACTCCTCATTGTCACATTTAGAATACTGATGAGAAAGATCATAAAAGAATCCAGAGAGTGTATATATGTATATACACACAATGTACAAGCCATAGGAAACAGTGGCAAGTCTTAGCACCACTACTGGAATATAGAATATAAGAAATCAATGTTTTCATTATTTTGAGGGAGGTACAATTTTTTAAATTACAGTTGACATTCAATGTTATTTTATGTCAGTTTCAGGGGTACAGCATAGTGATTAGGCATTTATGTAACTTATGAAGTGATCCCCCAATAATTCTAGTACCCATATAACACCATTCAAAATTATTACAATATTTTTACTGTATTCCCTATACTGTACTTTACATCCCCATGACTATTCTTTAAGCACCAATTTGTACTTCTCAATCCCATCAGCTTTTTCACATAGCCTCCCAAGGCCCCTCCCATCTGGCAACCACCAGTTTGTTCCAGAGAGATACATTTTTAATCCACAAAGCTATATCAAACCAAAGTATTAATCAAATATGAGGATGAGATATTTTCAGACATGTAAAAATTATTAAAATTTATTTCTCAAACATCCTTTCTGAAGCAACCACTGAAGAATTTCTTTTTATAAAACAACCGCAAAGGAAGACACGGGACCCAGATATAGCCCATCATCAGAGTGGCAGCAACAGAAAGTAATTTCTAATCAACAACCAAGAAATTCTATCTTCTGATCCAGGAACAAAGTATATCTCTCCCATTTATTTCGGTCTTCTTTGATTTTTCTCAGCAGTATTGTAATTTTCAGTGACTAGGTCTTCTATATATTTGTTGGATTCATCCCTAAATTTTTCATGTTTTTGATCCTATTATATGGTATTATATTTCCAAATAGATAGTATTTTATCGATAGTATGTAAGAAATAAAGCTGATATGTGAGTAGAAAAAAAAAAGAAATTCTAATTTTGCTTCTGGAAAAGCCAGCATTGGCAGTGGGACTCACAGAGCCCGGGATACTCCGGGATGGCAGGCGGGGTGGATGTGAAGGGCAGCAGCAGGGTTGAGGACATTGCATGTGAAGCTGGTCCGTGTGTTCCAGAGCTGCCTTCTGTCTGTCCCACTGCATGCATCCAAAATCCTGGTCAGAATATTTGGTGCATCTGCTAGCAGGGCAATCAGAGAAGGAAACCAGAACTGTTAGTATCACTGAACCTGAAGAAATTTATAACAGAAATATGTTCTCTGCTATAATGGAATTAAATTACAGATCAATACAGAAAAACAGAACCACCTCCAAATACTTGAAAATGAAAGAACATGCTTATAGATAGGCAAAAGAAGAAATCTTAGGGAAAATGAAACTATTTTGAACAGAACAAAAAATAAAATATAACATCAAAATTCTTGAGGTACAACTAAAGCAGTGGTTAGACTGAAGTTTATGACATTAACTGCTTATCCTAGAAGAGAACAATCTAAAATCAGTCCAAGCTTCCATTTCAAGAAGTCAGAAAATAATAAAGAAGTACCACCAATTCTATATGAACTCTTCCAGAAAATTGAAAAGGAATGAACATTTGCATTTGTGAGCTCAGCACTACCCTGCTAACAAAACCGGAAAAGGACATTAAAAGAAAATTAAGACCAATATCCCTCATGAACATAGAAGCAAAAATTCTTGGCCAAGTTTTTGCAAATAGATTCCAACAACATAAAGAAAGAATAATACATCATAACTGAGTGTTATTTATCCCAAGAATTCAATATTGCGTTAACATTCAAAGCCGAGTTTAATTCACCATAAGATCACCTCAACAGATGATACTTTTGACAAACCCTCATTATAAAAACCCTCAGCAAACTAGGAAGGGAGGGGAACTCCTCAACGTGATAATAGACATCTATGAAAATCTATAACACAGAGCAGATTAGCCAAGGCCAGATGACATGGTCCGAAAAGCAGAGCATTGGGTCGCGCTGGGTAATGCCACGACCACCTGCTAGAGAGCACCAGTCCCCTCCAGCGGGCTTTCCTCTCGCCATTCAGTTCCTCTCGCCATTCTTTTCCCCTGCCAGGAAGAGACATAGGATGGCGGCAGAGTAGCTACAACCTCCGTCCACTTGCTCCCAGATCCGGACCAGTGTTGCAGCCAAAACATGGTCGACTCAAAAGGCCAACAGAGAGTGAGAACACGTGTAAGCACGTATGTGGACGAGAGCACGGAGAGTACGTGGAAGTGGGCAGGAGCCTGCCCGCCTGCAGGATGCCCAGGAGCCAGTGGCCCGGGCTCTCCAAGCGGAGCCGCCACTGCTGCCACCCAGCACTTCTGGCTGCACAGAGTCGGGGCAGCTGCAGATCAGCTCAGGAGCTGCAAGCTATGGGGGTGGAGAGAGACAGCCTGGGAGATGTGGGCTCCAGAAACAGCGTGGCTGCAGCAGGCCTGCCTGAGACAGAAGATCTCTGGAAAGAGAGGGCTCAGCACCCCACCACTGCCCTGTCTTATAGTATCGCTTCAGGGCTCTTCCCAGTGCCATCCTGGAAATACCCATAGAGAAATTTTACCTAAAACTGTTGGAAGCTCTGAAAGGCAGTGGCCAGCCCTGATCGTTAGAAACTCTGTGATTTGGGGGGAGGAGGAGTCATGGAGAACAGGCCTCACAGGGATCAATGCTGCAGCGAGGGGGCCACATGGAAACTTTTTAAAAGGGGAGTTGAGGCAGACCCCAGACTCAGCAAGGACCCAGGGCTCACATACAAGTGCGCACAGGCTCAGCAGCTCTGCTAACCAAGAACTCAGAGGGATACAGTCGCACTGAAGGGACTGTAGGACACAAACCAGCATGGCTAATGAGCAGGGAGCTGTTCAGAGTGGAGAATTCAGGCCCTAACCTCCTGCAAAAGAGCAGCAGGCTGGGATCTGGAAGTCAGGAGCTGAAGAACTGAGATTTGCTGCAACCAGACAAATCTCACAAGCAAGCCCAACCACCAACATGCAGGATTACAAACACTGCAGGTCAGTGAAGCCAAACTCAGGAGTCTCCTGCTAGGTGCATTTCCACAGGGGAAAGAAGAAAAAGCTTTGAAAGGGCCCTTTACCAAACACTACAAGCTACACTGTTCCTTTGGCCCTGATTCACTAAACCCAGTGGAGCAGAGAGAATAGAGATGGTCTCAAAAAGCAGTGTTCAGGGCCTGACCTAGCCTTCGCATCTAGACAGAGCTATTGCCTGTACCAGGCAGGAAACAGCTGTCCCTTTTATACAGATTGGCCCCCCCACAGGCCAGGGTCAGCCGATTTACCAGAAACCATACATTATTGGAAAGAATATGGGACAGACCAAGACACGCGGTGAGAAGACAAAAAAACAATCCCACCAACATCCCTGAAGATTGCATAATGCCCCCATGGGGTGACCCATAGTTCCCACTACCCAACACATAAGAGGCCCCCTCTGGAGGCAGGTGGAGAAGGCACTGGATGTCCTCTGGGGTCATAAATGAACCACTCCTGGGCCCAGGACTGATGGAATGACGGCAGGGGAGAACAGTGGGGTCCAGCCAAATCTGAAGCAGACAGCCAGACTGTGGATTACCTGTAGTCTCAAACAGGCTGCCAAGGGCCAGACTGGGACATCATCTGACATCACCAAGGGCAGATTCAGAAAGAGAAGACAGTGATAAATACTAAATTCTATTAAGATGAATTCCACCACAGTCTTCTCTATGATTGGCAGTATTTTCTCTCCTGTATAGCTTATTAACTTTCATTTCTTGTCCAAGTTTTGCCTAATATGTCACCAGTTTTTATATTATAGCTTATTTTAAATCTCATATTTTGTTCCTCCCTTCTCTTACTACACTTTATCTTCTTCCTTCTTTTCCTCATTTTTGTTTCAAATTATATTTTCTCTCTTGCTATGACTGGTTTCTATTCTGTGCTCTTACTATTTCTCCCCCTTCCAGCCTCACAAAACCATTTTTGCTTGTTATGAGTCATCTCACATTCTTTTTCCTGTTCTTAAAATACCCTCATTCTTTCTCCACTTTTATCAATCTTAGCTCATTGGTTGTGGATAAGGTGGTTTTGTTTCTAGATCATCACTATTTCTGTATTTCAAAGTTCAGATTTTACTGGTCCCCTCTACTACTGCATTTTTGCCTTCTTCCTGCTCTTTTTTCATTTAAAATTTTAATTTCTGCCTGTCTCTGCCTGAGTCTCATTCCTCACTCTTAGTACTCCCACTCCTTCTACCGGCTCAAAATCACTTCTTTTTCCTACAGACACCTCTTAAGCTTGTCCTTCTTTTTTTTTTCTCTTGTGTTCCTATCTCACCTATATTAATCTTAGCTCATTTGTTATTGATATTGCTGTGATATTGCTTTTTCTCCAATTTGGTCCCTATTTTTTTTTTCTTGTTTTTTATTTCTCTCACTATATATATATATATATATTTTAAATTTCTGTTTAAACCAAATATTATATGCTGCCCTTTTCTTATTCCATTCCACTTTCTACCCTCCCTTTGTTATTTACAACATAAATTTTATTTTCTTTCTCTCTTTGCCCTGTCTCTATTCACCACTCTTATTATTGCTCCTCCTTCTACCCTTGCAAAATCACTTTTCTGTCAGTTAGTCACCTCATATTCATTTTTCCTTTCATAAACCAATCTTAATCTCTTTATACCTTTATTAACATTGGCTCATTTGCTGTTGATAGTGTGATTGTGGGAGGAGGTTATTTTTGCAGGTGTAGGCTTGTTTCCTGGTTTGTTTGATTTTGTTCTGGCAGCACCCGTACAACAGTATAAAAGACATCATGGATGGAGTGACTCTCAGGCAGCCAGAGGGAAGGGCCCACCAAAGAATGACCCAACAACAACCAAAACCCAATTACAACCAGAGAGCTGACATAAATGTCATAAAGGGTATCCCAAGAGCATCAAGTTCATGAGATCAAGGAGACTGCACGACTGAGTCCCACAGGTCTCCTACCACAGAAGGTCACACCATGAAGACAGTTGGCAAAGCAGATCAATCTAATACAGAGGAACAAACAAGAAAAGTCACCTAAAGTGGGGAGACAAAGAAACAACTCCCAGCTAAAAGGAAAGAATCCCCCGAAAGATGGCTAAATGAAATTGGGGCCAGCAAACTATCAGACACTGAGTTCAAAATGATGGCTATAAGGATGCTCAATGAGCTCAGGGAGAACTACAAAAAAACTGCAGGGAAACTATAAGGAACTTACTGCAGACTACATCACCATGAAGAAGGACATAGAGACTTTCAATAAGAGCCAACAGGAAATGAAAAATACAATATCTGAAATGAAGAACAAAGCAGAAGGAATTAAAAGCAAGTAAGATGAAGCAGAGGATCAAATCAGCAAGCTGGAGGACAGGGTAAAAAAAATTACCAGACAGAGCAACAAAATGAAAAAAGACTAAAAAAGAATGAAGAGGGCTCAAGGGAGCTACAGGACAACATGAAACATAATAATATCCATATCATAGGGATACCAGAAGGAAAAGAAAAGGAGCAAGGGTTAGAAATCCTGTTTGAAAAAGTAATGACAGAAAACTTTTATAACTTGATGAGAGAAAAAGTCACGCAAATCCTAGAAACACAGAAAGTCCCAATCAAAACGAACCCAAAGAGGCCCACTCAAAGACACATCATAATTAAAATGGCAAAATTCAAAGACAAAGAGAGAATCTTAAAGGCCACAAGGGAAAAACAGCAAGTAATATACAAGGGAGCTCCAATAAGGCTATCAGCTGATCTCTGAAAAAAACACTACAGACCAGAAGGGAATGGCAAGAAATATTCCAAGGAATGAAAACAAAGGCCTATAACCAAAACTACTCTACCCACCAAGGCTATCATTTAAAATGGAAGGCAAAATAAGGAGTCTCCCAGACCAAAAAAAAGGTTAAAACCAGCAATGCAAGAGATGCTAAAGGGACAGTTTTAAGAAGATGAAAAATAAAGAGAGAGAGAAACACAGTACAAAGGGAAGAAATGGCAATGAATAAGTACCTATCAATAATAACTTTAAATGTAAATGGATTAAATGATCCAATCAAAGGTAGCTGAATTGATAAGAAAAAATAACCTGAGTAGGTGCTGTCTACAAGAGACCCGCCTCAGAACAAAAGATCTACAGGAACTAAAGGGATGGAAAAAAATATTCCAAGCAAATGGACATGGAAAAAAAAACTGGGGTAGCAATATTATATCAGACAAAATAGATTTCAAAACAAAGGCCATAAAAAGAGACAAAGAAGGGCACTTCATAATACTTAAGGGAATAATCCATTAAGAAGATATAACCCCTGTGAACATATATGCACCCAAAATAGGAGCACCCAAATATAAGGAAATCTTTTAGGACTTCAAGAAAGATATTGACAGCAACACACTCATAGTAGAGGATTTTAACACCCCATTTTCAATAATGTATGCATCTTATCAGCAAAGAATCAACAAGGACATTGTGACATTGAACACCACTCTAGATCAAATGCACTTAATTGATATATAAAGAACCTTTTGCCCCAAAGAAGCAAAATATACATTCTTTTCAAATGTATATGGAATATTTTCAAAGATAGACCACATGTTAGGACATAAAACAAGCCTCAACAAATTCAATAAAATTAAAATCATATCAAGCATCTTCTCAGATCTCAATGGCTTAAAACTAGAAATCAACCTCAAGGAAAAAACTCAAAAAATTTCAAGTTCATGAAGACTGAATAACACACTATTAAATAATTAATGGGTCAAAAATGAGATCAAGGAAGGAATCAAGAAGTTTCTGGAAACAAATGAACACACAATAGCCCAAAACCTATGGAACACCATGAAGGCAATCCTGAGAGGGAAGTTCATAGCAATACAGGCCTACCTAAAAAAATAGAACATTTCAAGTAAACAACCTAATCCTCCATCTACAAGAACTAGAGGAATAACCAAAAAAACAAAGCCTAGTGCAAGAAAAAGGAAGGAAATAATCAAGATCAGAGTCAAATTAAATGTCATAGAGACTAAAACAACAATTGAAAGGAACAATACATCCAGCAGCTGGTTCTTTGAAAAGATAAACAAAATGACAAGTCTTTAACCAAACTCATCATGAAAAAAAAAAAAACGACAGGACTTAAATAAATAAAATCAGGAACTAAAGAGGAGAAAGTATAACCAATACCAAAGAAATACAAAAATTGTCAGAAATTACTATAAACAAGTATATGCCAAGAAATTTGACAACCTGGGTGAAATGGAAAAATTTCTAGAAACATGTAATCTGAAACTGAATGAAGGAGAAGCAGAAAGCCTGAATTGAGCAATAACAACTAGTGAAATTTAAGCAGTAATCAAATAACTTCCAGCACACAACAGTCCTGGACTGGATGGCTTCACAAGCAAACTTCACCAAGCATTTAGGGAAAAGCTAATGCCTATCCTACTCAAACTAATCCAAATCATTCATGAAGAAGGAAGACTCCCAAACTCTTTTTACAAGGCCAGCATTATCTTAATTCTAAAACCAGGTAAAGACACAAAAAAGAAAGAACACTACAAGCCAAAATTGCTGATGAACATAGATGTTAAATATCTCAACAAAATATTGGCAAACCAGATCCAGCAATAATTTAAAAAATCATATACCATGATCAAGTGGGATTCATCCCAGAGATGAATGAATGGTATAATATTCACAAATCAGTAAATGTAATACACCACATAAAGAAAATGAAAGACAAAAATCACATGATTATATCAATAGATGCAGAAAAAGTATTTGATAAAGTACAAATACTTTTTATGATAAAAAACACTCAGCAAAGTGGGAACAGAGGGAGCATATCTCAACATAATAAAAGCCATATGAGAAACCACAGCCAACAACATACTCAATGGGCAAAAACAAAAAATTTTCCCATTAAAATCAGGAACAAGACAAGGGTATATACTTTTACCACTTCTATTTAACATAGTATTGGAAGTTTTACACATAGTGATCAGATAAGAAAAAGAAATAAAAGGCATCCAAATTGGAAAGGAGGAAGTAAAACTGTCATTATTTGCAGATGACATGATAGTGTACATAGAAAACCCTGTAGTCTCCACCAAGAAACTACTCAACCTAATAAGTGAATTTGACAAAAGAGCAGAAAACAAAATCAATATTCAGAAATCAAAGGCATTTCTGTACACCAACAACAAAACATCAGAAACAGAAACTAGGAGGAAAATCCCGTTTGATAGAGCAACAAGAAAAAAAACACCTAGAAATAAACTTAACCAAGGAGGTAAAAGACCTATATTTGGAAAACTACACAACACTGAAGAAAGAAATCAAAGAAGATACAAATAAATGGAAGCATGTACCATGTTCATGGATTGGAAGAATCAACATCATTAAAATGTCCACACTACCCAAAGCAATTTATAGATTCAATGCAATCTCTATTAAAGTACCAATGACATATTTCACAGATTTAGAACAAATATTTCAGAAATGTATATGAAACCAAAAATGACCCTGAATAGCCTCAGCAATTTTGAGGATGAAGAACAAAGTAGGACGGATCACAATAGCTGATATGAAACTATATTACAAGGCCACTGTTCAGAAGAGTCTGGTTCTGGCATGAGAACAGACACATAGATCAATGGAACAGAATAGAGAGCCAGAAATAAACCTGTGTCTCTGTGATCAATTAATATTTGACAAAGGAGGCAGGAGCATAAAATGGAGTAAAAATGGCCTCTTCAGTAAATGGTGTTGGGAGACTGGGACAGCTACATGCAAAAAAATGAAACTATACCACCAAATTATACCATGCACCACATAAACTCAATATGGATAAAAGACTTAAATATAAATCATTATACAATAAAAGTCCCAGGGGAAAACACAGGCAGTAAAATTGCAGATATCCCACCCAGCAATATTTTTGCCAGTATATCTCTTACAGCAATGGAAATAAAGGAAAGAATAAACAAATGGGACTACATCAAATTAAAAAGCTTCTGCATGACTAAAGGAAACATTATCAAAATGAAAAGGGAACCACCCACATGGGAAAACATATTTGTCAATGATACCTCAAACAAGAGTTTGATCCCCAAAATATATAAAGAACTCATACAGCTCAACACCAGGAATACAAACAATCCAATTGAAAAATGGACAAAGGACTTGAACAGACACTTCACAGAGGACATACAGAGGGCCCATAGGCATATGAAAGGATGCTCAACATCACTAACCATCAGAGAGATGCAAATTAAAACCATAGTGAGATATCACTTCACACCAGTCTGAATGGCCATGATAAACAAATCAACAGACAAGTGTTGGAGAGGATGTAGAGAAAAGGGAACCCTAGTACACTGTTGGTGGGAATGCAGACTGGTGCAGCCCCTGTGGAAAATAGTGTAGAATTTCCTCAAAAAACTAAAAACGAAACTGCCTTTTGGTCCAGTGATTCCACTGCTGAGATTATACCCTAAGAGTCCTGAAACACCAGTTTAAAAGACCTATGCACCTCAATGTTCATAGGAGTACAATTTACAATAGCCAAGTGCTGGAAGCAACCTAAGTGCCCATCAGTAGATGAGTGGATCAAAAAACTGTGGTACATTTACACAATGGAATGCTACGCAGCTGAAAGAAGGAAGGAACTCCTACCTTCCACATAAGCATGGATGAAACTGGAGAGCATTATGCTAAGTGAAATAAGCCAGGCAGCAAAAGACAAATACCACATGATCTTACCTATAAGAGGAACCTAATGAAAAAACAAACAAATGAGCAAAATAGAACCAGAAGCATGGAAACAAAGAACAGACTGACAGTGATCACAGGGGTGGGGTAGGGGGAGTAAGGGAAGAAGGAGGGGAAGGGTCTATCAATGAACATATATAAAGGACCCACAGACATGGACAACAGGGTGGGGATTGACTGTGGGAGGGGAGCGTGGGGCAGGGGAGAGCAATAGGGGGAAAATTGGGACAACTGTAATAGAAAAGCAATAAAATAAAACAAAACAATTCATTAAATTTTAGATTTAAAAGTGAAAAAAAGAAAATCTATATACATGGGAAAACAATCTTGAAAAGGAACAAAGGGGACACATGTTTCCTGATACCAAATTTACAGTAAACTACAAAACTATAGTAAACAAACCAGTGTCACACTTTCATAAGGCTGGATGAATACATCAATAGAATAAAGTAGAGAACCCAGAAATAAATGCTCATATGGCTGGTCAATTGATTTCTGACAAGGGTGTCAAGAACATTAAATGATGAAAGGGCAATCTTTTCCATAAATGGTTCTGGGAAAACTGGTTATCCACATTCAAAAGAATGAAGTTGGACCCTTACTTTATACCATATAAAAAAATAAATTCAAAATGATCAGACATATGCTACAAACAGTGTATCTGTCTTTATCAAAGTATACCAATGTTCCCCTGGAGTAGAAACCTCTATAAAATTTCTATGACAAAGAACTTATGCATTTTTAATTGAGCTAAGTAATGTGAAATTGCCCTCCTAAAAAAAAAAACAAAAAACCTCACTGTATTAAATTGTATTCTTACTAACAGAGCTGAAGAGATCCTATATTTTCCCTCATCTCTGCCAGCACAATTTTCCCATCCTGGTAGATAAATATAGCATCTGAAAAAAAAATTGTATCTCATTACTGCTCTAACTTTTATTTTCTCTGATTCCCTCTGAGCTTGAGTATTTTTCCCATCTTTATTAACCACTTGTATTTTTTCTTCCCTAATAACCCATCATGTAATTTGCTCAGTTTCTCGGTGGACTCCTTGGCTTTACTCATTGGTCTATAGAGACTGCGTGTACCAGACATTAAGACTCTGTTATACATGTATTATGAATATTTTATCCCAATCTGTCATTTGTCTTTTAACTGTCTCTCAGCCTACAGAAGCTTTTATTTCTAGATACTCAAATTTGTCATTTGCTTTCCTTTTTAAAAATTCTTTTGAGTTTCAGTTTTTAGAACTTTATATATTACATTTAAATTTTTTTTATTTTTTATTTATTTATTTTTAGACAGAAGGGAATGGAGGGAGAAAGAGATAGGGAGAAACATCAATGTGTGGTTGCATCTCACGTGGCCCCCTGGGGACCTGGCCTGCAACCCAGGCATGTGCCCTGACTGGGAATCGAACCAGCGACCCTTTGGTTCGCAGTCCGTGCTCAATCCACTGAGCTACACTAGCCAGGGATATATTACATTTAAATTTTTAATCCATCTTGTGTTTATTTTTGTATACAGTGTGAGATAAATTACTTTATTCCAAATAATATGCTAATTGTCCGAAGCCAAATCTTTCGTAATTCTGTCTTTCCTCAAGTATGAAATGTCATCTTTATAACATACTAAATCCTTGTTTATGCATAGGTTTGGTTCATTCCTCTTCTTCCAGCATCATACCATTTTAGTTGCTATAGATTTGTAATATATTTTGCTGTGTGATAATGCAAGTATTTTATCTTTATTCTTTTTTTAGTGTATATAGTCACCTTTATTATAATTTGTAAATACATTAGAAATAGATCTTTAATAAAAAGACATCTAGGTTCTCATGGGCTTCTGCTTTCTGTTCATTCAGCAGTGCAGTGAGAAAATCAACTTTGAAGATTTAAAAAGACCAAGTATCATCTTAACTTTCAACTTTTTTAATTCAGGAATTCTGAAAATTTCTCTGGGGCACCTAAGTCCAAGGCCCATACTGTTTTAATAGACATTCTCATTCTAAAGTGCATTCTGAAATTCCTTAATGGGCCACCTGGCCATTGGAACATTCCATTAGTCTATCAGTTCTTAATACAGATCTGGAGCTATGCCTGAGAATTTGCATTTCTGTCCTCCTCTTTTCCCTTTACTCCAAAGAGCAATTACTAATCTTCCAAAAATAGTATCACCTTACAAACTCTTCCTGTCAAATAAAGGGCCCAAAAATCATTGCCAGCTGCCAAAAGGCTCTTCTCTCCTGAGTGAAAAGAGAAAAAAAGATTACTCATATTTATAAGATATGTCCAGAAAGTATCCAGCCATTTACTATGAAAAATGTAGACATTTATTGAAGGCACAAGATAAAAGAAACATTGTACATAGGACAATGATGCCTCCATCCCCTTCAAAGTAGGCACCTTGGGACCTTAAACAGTTCTCCCAGGATCTCTTCCACTGCACAGAACACTGCAAAATCCTTTGTTGGAATTGCCATCAGCTGCCCCATCAGATTTCCCTGAATCTCATTGACAGTCTGAAATCTGTTCCCAAAGGTGATTTTAGTTCTGGGAAAAGCCAGAAGTTGCAGCGAATCAATTCTGGGCTATAGGGAGGCCGAGTCACCTAAACGATTTGATGTTTCACCAAAAAGCTCTGCACAAGACGTGATACATGAGCAGGCACTTTGTGATGATGAAGCTGCCAACTACCAGTTGCCCAGAGCTGCAGCTATTTTCATCATATTGCTTCTCTCAACAGACAAAAAACATTGAGGTAGTACTCCTTATTGTTTGGCCTAGTGGAGCAAACTCATTACAGACAACGCCTTCCATTGGGATGACTTCGTTTCCAAATCACAGCCCTAGACCCACGATTCATCTCAGTTTATAACCTTCTTGAGGAAATCTGGTTCATTGGTAGCGGTTTGAATCAAGTCATTAGAAACTACAGCACTATGTTCCTCCTGCTCTGGTAGCAGAAGCCATGGAACAAATTATGCCATGACATGTTTCACATGAAGCTAATGCATCAAGATCTCAGACACAGTAGATTTTAGAATCCCCTGATCAACTTCTAGTTCTCATACTGTCAGTCACAGGTCTTTGTTCATTGCAGCCTGCACTCATTCGACATTCTCAGGTGTTCTGCTTGTTGCAGTCCTTCCAGAACGTGGATCACTTTCAACAGATTTTTAACATCTTTTAAGTATTTGTGCCACATTTTTATTTGCGCTGTACTCATTGCATCATCCCCAAAAGCCTTCTGAATCATCCAAATAGTATCTGCAGAGGAATGTTCAAGTTGAACACAAAATTTGATGCAGATGCATTGCTCCACTCACTCAGTTATTTTGGATGCAATGGCCACAGAGTACAGATGCTCACTCAACGGTGTCTACTGCCCATACAGTAAAGTCATTGCTCACACATGCACATTACAGTCCACTCTCCCTGGCTGTCAGATTATATCAGTTCTTGTTATATTAACAATGGCCAGACAGACCTTGTAGAATCCGAAATCAAGATATTTACAATCTTGATCTTGACTGAAGACCCAAATCAAGTTATTTGGAATCTTTACTGAAAGCAAACACCAAAGAATGCTGAACAAAGGTTCTCCCCAAAAAAACTCTTCATTCTTTAATACTTTTTCTTAACTATTCTTTCATTTTTCAATTTTCAAAAAAAAAATTAAGGATAAATTTTTAATTAAAATTTTTAATTTAAAAAGGGAAAAATACAAAGTATAAAATGATTCACTCTAAAAAAAATTAAAAGCAGTCTTTTGACAAAGTTGGAGAAATAAAATTAATTCACTTGCTTCTTTTTTAAATACATAATCTTTATTATATTTTTCTATTACAATTTAGTCCCCTTAAACAACCCACCTCCCCCAGCAATCACATTTACCTACTTCCAATACTATATTTCCTCTGTTAAAGTCACCTCTTCTCATTTCAATCCTTCTTAAAGGCAACACTACATTAAACTCCAGAGGATGCCGAATGTCTCTTCAAATATGAAAAATCCTTGACATTTCTTAACTAGGAAATATTTGATAGCTTATTATTTTCACAAATTATTTGACCCTTTCATTTATCTTTCAAATATTTTTCTGACCTCCAAAATTGGAATGGGATTCGAGGGATTATATTGGGTGGGCCAAAAAGGTTTTTCGGTTTTTGTCCATTAAATGGCTCTAGTAGTACTTAGGTGTCTTTAACTTCATTCAAAACAATTTTGTTAGATTGTATTGTGACAGCTGTCATAACAGTGTGCATTTTAAAAAAACATCAAAATTAGTGAATTTATTTGTAGTCATTTCAATACTGAAGATGGAAGAAAATATACAACAATCTGGCATATTATGCTTTATTATTTCAAGAAAGGTAAACATGCAAATGCAAAACGATTTGCACAGTGTACAGAGAAGGTGCTGTCACTGATCAAACATGTCAAAAGTGGTTTGCAAAGTTTCATGCTGGAGATTTCTCTCTGGATGATGCTCCACAGTCTGGTATACCAGTTGAAGTTGAAAGCAACCAAATCAAGATATTAATTGAGAACAATCAATGTTATACCATGTGGGAGATAGATGATATACTCAAAATATCCAAATCAATAAAGTTATTGGTAAAAATGAAAAATGCATCATTTATTTTTTAGAAAACACTATATAGACTTGTTGGGCAACATAGTAACTTATCTTTCATTGTAACACCAAGAGTCTTCAATATATGGTTAAGTGTTCAATAAATAACTGTGTGACCTACAGAAAAGGATAATTAATTCATGTGAGTTGCTACTTCAGGTGTAAAGATTTTTAATGGTGCTACAGAAGAAGCTATTAATGAACTGCATAATGAAGACTCAACTGGAGTAAACTAACCAAGTGGGGCACCAGCATTTTGAAGAACATAATAGAAAAATGCAGACCCTCTCTAAATATCCACTGATAGAGGCTCATTACTGAAAGGCTATGCTTTGAGCAAATATTGGGTAAACACTGTGACATTTCTGTGATTCTGATTGGGGTCCTAAAGCAAGAAGTTGACAATTCAGAGCTGATGGCATGAGAAATATCAGAGTTCATCCCTGGGACAAAAGAAAGAAGAAAGGAAGGTAATAAAGGATGGAGAGAGAATGTTTCAAAGAATAGGAAGGAAAATTGATGAGAGAGGAGAAGGGAAGAAAAATCCCAAAAGAACAGAATATTCAGAACTATTTTCTTAGTGGCCCTAAGTAAAGGTTATGATCAGTATGCTCACAGAAATTTTTCTTATACTTCACTATTTCTTTCACTTATTTAACAAACACATTGTGATTCTGGTGTCAGGTACGACACTAGGAATTAAGTATTCAACAGTAAACCCTATACCATGATAACTCTCTTCACTGAGTTTAAGGTTTGTGTATAGATGTGTGCATACCTAATAAATGTATATTATTGTTTTATAATTCTAAACATAGCCTTCTGTATTTTCATTAAAATCCAGAATAAAAACCCATTCCAGGCCCTAACTGGGTTGGTCTTACCTGACCATATCCAGGACTTGGGATGGGGGTGGGGCAGGAAGAGGAAGCAGAGGGTATAAAGCCAAATAGGCAGCACTCTACAGAATTATGTTTTACTGAGATTTATTTTTTCTGAGTATACCACATATTACAGTTGCTGGTTTGTTTTTTATTGCTGCTGCGGATGCTAAAAGGGACATCTGGGAACTAGGGATTAAAAATTTCCAGCTCCTCATGAGCTCAGGGTTATAGTCCCAGACCTTACACAAGTAACTCCAATCAATTTGCCAAGGTTCTCACTAATAAAATCTGTGATATCAGGACAGGTGTGCCAAGGGTCTCTTGTACCAAGATGTATTTTAAAAGCTACCACCTTTTGGAATTCTGTTTTCCTCTGTAGCCCAATACACCGCTGAGATACACTGAAGCAGGATATCAATAAAGGCTAAGTTCACATTTTTCATGTGGAATTGGAACCAGACAGAGATTGGAAATTTAGTCATAAGCAAGTGTTCAGGCAAGTTGTTTTATGCCTCTCTCCCACACACAGACTACAAACTACAGCTCTGAAATTGATCCCATTGGGGCCTGAGACAAACATTTTCCAGGATGAATATGCTGAGCTAATTGTTCTCTACCCATTTGTTCCCTATTTTTTCCTGGTTGTCCCTTCTCCTTGCCTTTGCCCCTCGGTAATATCTCAGCAGAAGGAATTTGTTTCCTTTTTTCCCTAAAAAATTGAAAGGAAATACAAGAAAGGGGTTATCTGAAATAAGAACAAGGAGGACAAAGGGCACATTCAAGAAAATAATCCTTTAAACACAACTTCACATTTGGATATGTCTTCATTCACAACTTGAACCCTTGAGACCAGAAAAAGCAGCACGCCGATTCTTTTACAGACCAATAAAACCATTCATCATTTTACCTCTTCCTCTCCCTTGCTTAAGCCACCCTGATAAAACAAAAA
>PVJI01019628.1:0-30605 GCA_004026765.1 Micronycteris hirsuta | reverse complement strand
CAGTTCCATCCATGCTGTTGCAAAGGGTATAAGCTCCTTCTTCCTTTCTGCTGCATAGAATTCCACTGTGTAGATGTACCATAGTTTCAACAAATCAGTGAATTTCTTTTTCCCACAGAGATACAGGTTAACATGTCTCTTTCAGACTTAGATAAAATAGAATATTTTAGAGAACCCACTAAACCACTTTTACAGGGTTCTAAATATAATTTATTATCACCTTCATTCACATTTTAAATTTTTATGTGTGTACATGTATACATACAAATATTATACACATAAATAAAACAACATGAATAGATGTTTAATATTCTTATTGTTTCTGCTTGTCTATTCCAATGACTCCCATTTGTTTTTTTTTTAATCTTTGTCAATAAGGAAACATACATGTCCGAATTTATACTACAAATGGAATTTTTGTTCTTTGTATTTCACCTGCCATCATTTTGTGGATTCTTTTCTTTATTTCTGCATTGTCTTCACACATTTTTCTCCTACTTTCAATGGAGTAACTTTCATGAGGTTGGAAGTCCGTTGGGTTGAATGATGTGAAATTGCCATTTATAGGTCAAAAATGTCAGACTATTGAATCAACACAACAAAACTTTCTTCACCACTCTTCGTGTTTGAATATGTTGATTGTTTACAGGTTACAACCTCAGAATAAATGTGCTCTAAATATTTTTATGCATTTATTTAAAATCTATTTTCTTAGCATGTATTCCCAGATGCCAGATTGCTGCCTGAAGCGTCTATTCTTCGCTTTACTCCTCCACAGTGAAATCCTTGGTAACTCAAGAGATGGAACTCCGATGGTCCCCTATTTGGGAAGACATCCAGTACTCCCCCAGGCTCTCCATGAGAAAGACACCTTGTACATTCTGAAGCACTCACTGTTCTACAGATCTGGAAATTTTTCGTCTACCAGTTTGCTTTCAATGGCCTCTGAGCTCCTAAACTCACAGTTAATATTAAAAATAGTTACTTCCAGTCCAAAAGAAAAATAAACCCAATTAACCAGTCCACAGATGCTCCTATGAGCTCCTGCTGATTATATGTCTCTTGTTATAGAAAACAGATGTGTGTTTTACCTACAAAGCTACCTACGAAGTAGCAATTGTAAATTAAAATCTATTTCCCACCTAAATTGGACAATCTAAAGTTAAATACACGGAAGACCTCGGCATAACCTAGAGAAAGCCAGCCCTCGCCCCTGCAGACACCAGTGAAGAGGACAGCTCCAGGAAGGAGGAAGAAGGGAGGAAAAAGGCTCAGTGGGGCAAGAACTGCTGTTGATAGAAAAAGAAACAGTTCAGAATAAGGAAAGCCACCCTGGAGCATCATTCGTTTTTCATTCTTACATTAAAAAAAGGGAAAGTTAAAACCTAAAGGAGTAGAGCAGCTGACAAATTCTCCTAGCCACGCCCCAGGCCCAGACGTGAGCGTTCCTCACACACACTGCATTCCGTGGTATACACTAAGAGCCCAACACCACCACTCTCCCCTTTGTGAGCAGACAGGGCCCCTCTGGTTGAGAGGCTGAGGCCCAGGTGCGGTTCTGGCACTAACAGACCTGGAAGTTGCGAGCAGCCCATCCTTCTGGTCCACAGGGAAGGCTCCAGGGGCTCCCACAGTTCAGAACAGTAAGCTGGGTCAAAACCTTCCATCCCTCATTAGTTATGGCAAAATTTGTATGCCTACTTTTCTATTAGCCAGGAGTATATGCATTTATCATCCCTCACTTAATGAGCCTCATTTATCAACTAGAGATCATAGTTATCCTTCTATTATCAAAACCAATATCCTGCAAATCAGTTATGTTTCAGCCTCTCTTCATCTCCAATTTTGTCTAGTGCCTATTTTTTATAGTATTCCCTCATTAATTATTTGGGAATTGACAGTCCCATAAAAATAGGTTGAAATTCATTTCCCCCATATTTTAAATGGAAATATTCAGAATATTACATGGAAAAGTTTGTAGAGTATATGCTTAAAGAAATGTGTTTAAATTAATTTTTAAAAATAACACATTGCCACTAAGCAAATATCTCAGCTATAATGAATTTAGAATTATCTATTTATTTCAACAGGACTGAGGATCTCAATTTAGAAACACTTCACACACAAACATCTGAGTTATTTAAAAGCAAACTATAGCTCTTTTTAAATATTAATTTATTCAAACCTCCCATTTATTTAGACTGCTTTTACCTGGAAGAAATCCAAACTGGTGAGGTGTTACTGAATATTCATTTACAGAACAAATATCTAAGTGTAAGATTTTTTTTTTTGAAAGAGGGAGATTCATACCTTCCCACTTCATGCTCTTTCTTATCTTGTTCAAGTATTATCTTCTATTCTCAAAATAACAATGAATAGCACAACAATATTCTGGGGGATAAAATTACAGAACATCACATCTTAAAGAAATAACCATGTTGGAAAATAAACATTTGTCAGAGTCACTATCACTTTCCCTAAATCAGGACTTTCAAGTAAGAAACTTTCACATGTTTCTCTCTAACGTAATCCAAAAAGAATAGGTGTCCCCATATTGCATAGGCCAGTGACTAAAATTACATTCAAAGGCACGATAAGTCCTAGGTAAGAAAAGGCACTACCATGCGTTATGTTGAAAACTCCAAGATATCAAAATGTGCCTGCACCTTCAGTCTGGAGTCAAAGCCAGGGACTGGCTGCCTCTGCAGACAGGAGCTGACAGAGGACCCCCTGCCCCTTCCGTAACTCTAAAACTCAACCCGTTCTGTAACACTTAGAGAGCACTGATAAATAGCTTATGTCTTCAGCTGCACACAGGGGTTATCGATGCCTGAACACTTACATAAGGTGACAACAGGTTAGATTTCTCCATTATTAATTTAAAATTTTTAAATGTTCCGAATAATTTGAGAAGGCTCAATCAACAAAGATAGCTGCATTCTTAACTTTTTAATGACAACTATTTAAATCGAGTTGAGATACAAAGTTAAAAAGTCTGCGAAGAGTTCCGTCAGCAGCCATACATCTAATTCTTACCTGGTAAATTTTAACTTCTGAAAGAATCTATCACTAGGTTAAGATCATCTTTGCAATTTGTATTTCTAGTTGGGTTGAGAACATAGTAAACAGCAAAATCTAATTAAAAACCATTTCACCTAGCTTTTTCCAATAGTTTTCAATTATTCACAGGAACTGTATTATGAAATATATGCATTTAAAATGTCCCTAGTAACTTTTCATCAATATTCATATATGCTTCCAAAGCACACGACCTTTTACCCCTACTCAACATAAATGTCATTAAAGACTAAAAGAACAAAACACACAGAGGATTCTTCTCCAGTTAAGGCAGATCATTGTATGCTCTGGTGCTAATACCTCATCTCCAAAGCATATTCTTCGCAACAGCACTCCCCCACCACGCTCCTGCAGGATTCCACACCCCTGGGTAACACCCTCCGTTTCAAAGAACCACCGGCATTTACTGCCTCTTCCCTTCACAAAGGGCCAAAAAGCCTGTGTTTTCTCTAAACCTCAGTATTTCTTTCTAATTGCAAGCCCAACAAAAGTGCCAGAAGCCCTACGCCACAGGACAGTGAGGGTTTTTTTAACCAAACTGGGAAAGAGCAAAATCCTTTTCACATCAACCTCCTTAAATATTTCCTATTTGAGGAGGAAAGGGTCACAAGGAGGTCTTTAATGACCGGGTGGGCCCTTTCAGAGGCGATTAGAACATGCCTGGTCGTACTCTATCTCTTCGGTAAACAGAATAATAGGCCTGTCTCAGATGCAGCTGGGGGCAGGCCTCTTCTGAAGAGTGAAACAGATCAGTTACTTCGCCGAGGAGCGGCGTTTAGCAACTCTTCGCTCCCTGGTGGAGAAAGCACTGTTTGCTTAGAGAGGACGGAGGAAAAAAAAATGGAACTTTTTTGTTTAATTCTTTATACATGTTTATAAACATTTTATTAACAACATATCTATCTGTAGTGTATTTACTAAAATTGTGATTACCGTTTCTGTCAATTTATTCATTTTTAAACATAATAAATATATTATTACTAGGGAAAAGTGTTTTCACACTCCTTTTAGCTCCATAATCCAAAAGTGCCCACTTCTCTTAAAGCTTAAGGTTACCACGGTAAACTCGAAAGCCATTCCCAACGAATGACAACGCCTGCAAGAGTGAAGCCACCGCCGCACGGAGAGCCGGGGTCTCCTGACGGCCATTCAGGACCTCGGGAAAGGCCCCTTAAGCAATTAAAAGAAAATTCTATAACTGGAGGAAGAATGTATTCAAAAGTTTTTATATAAATTCTGTTCAAAAAATACCTACTGAATAAAACACAATAAATACTCTGAAAGCCCCTAGTCCCGTGGGGGCTGAGACAGCTACAAAAACCACCACCACGGGAGGGCAAACAGGGAATGCCGCGGAGGTGGGTATATGACAAAAACCTCAACGGAAAGTGCACTAAGCAAAGGAGTTAAGTTTACAGCATTTTTAGACCTCTCACTGTCCATTTTGTCTAAATGCTGGCTTCAATTCATATCAATATTAGAGATAGAAAAAACTATAGAATGTGCTCAAATTTTAAGTGATAATATTCCAAGGAGGCAGAGTTCTTCGAACCAATTTCTCTACCACGCGCTCATGTATGCTAAGAACTGTTCATAACGGTCGCACAAAGGGTGCGTGAGCTAATGTATCTCAACAGGGAAAAGCTGTATGATTAAGAGGTACAGAAGTAAGTGGACATTATTAAGGAAGATTTGTTCTGAGATTAGGTCTGAGCGCATTAAGTGAAAAGCAAATAATAGTGGTCATGGCCCCAAGGCAAATAGAGGACAAGTATTAATTTATCAGTCACTGTTTCGTGTGGATGATTTGAAGCTCTAAGTTGGCTGGGAACGTAACTGTGTTAGCTACTGAAGATCACCCAGAATTTACTGACATGCAAATATAGACAAATGCCAGTTCAAACAATGGTGAGAGGACGACTACGGGATCAAATTACAGGTCTAGCAGAAGGATGTTGGAAAGGTCCTGACTCCTTGTAATGGAAAGTTAACGGTGTAACAACAGATGGATTACAAGGTCTTTTTCAATGTAAGCAAACCTGTTAGGCTCTAACTACTTGGGAAGGTTCCTCCTTATAGTCACATATATAATAAGACTTACTAGTTATGCATTAGAATCACTATATTACATTCTTTAAAAAGTACCCACTATTTCCTTAGTTCCAAGCTACAAAAATAGCAATTACAAATATGATGGATTGTCTCTTACATAAGTAAAAAGACAAAGTGTGTACCACTGACACTTGGAAAAAAGCAGCATAAATCTACAAAAGAAAGTCAGATGTGATAACAAATACACAAGTGGTTTTTCACAGTGCCTGTGGTATCAACTTAGCCAAGACAGAGAACTAAAATGTTTAATAAATTTAACACTAAAAATATAAGATATGAGAGCCATACTGAGTATCAACAAACCTTCCCCCCAAACTATAATTACCTTAATTGTGCGCAATGTACCAACGTAGCATCCACATAAATAAAAACCTGTTTGTAGACTTCATACAGAAACTTTCTACACAAATAAAGCTTGTTGAAAGAAAAGTGGGCATTAAAATTCACTTAAATGAAGCCAGTTTTTATCTTAACAGACGGGGGTGGTGGGAAAGAGGTGTGAGGTGCACTGGCTGACCTACACGGTCTGCCCTTCATTCAGAGACTGGTGGGGTACTTCCATCTATTCTCCACAAAACCTGGAAAGGTTGCTCTCTAAAAAACATTAGTGAAACGTTACTGAGTCAATCAGCATCTTATTTGCCTGTGAGTTACAAGAACAGAAAGAAAACACCAATTAAGACATTTCTTTTTTCAACTGTTTCATAAGAAAATTTATATTATGAGCAACCTTAAATCCTCTTGGGAAGTAGGCAAGATAAAGAAAGATTAAGGAAGAAAGCAAGTCACTTTATGATATATACAAATAGAACAATTCATAAAAATTTAAACTACTGATGATATATTGACTCGCCTCCAAAAATACGTGAGCCTTTCAGCAGCACTAAACTTGAAAAGCACCGCCCGAGCAGCCCTCTGCAGCCAGTGCTCTGGGACCCCCACACTGCATTCCCACCCTCAGCACGCTGCCGCCTTAGCTGGGTGTCAACTGCCCACTCTGCTGCGGAGCCAGGAAGAGCAGCACAGCCTCCAGCGGGACACACACTACTCCTCTAGCCACGCAGAACACCTGCGTCAACAGAGAACAAAAATCTCCAACCTGTGCATCAGGACATCTCGCCAGCCAATGACAAACCTACAAGTCAGGCCTCTCTAAAAACACCAACAATATGGTGGAAAAAAAGTGGAATTCATTGTCCATCTGCTGCCCAGGAGTCAACTTAAATTCCTAAAACTATGAGCCAATTTCCAAATACTCAGCAAATGTTCCACTTATCAACAGTGATCACCCACGCTTGGGCACGCACACACACACACACACACACACACTCTCTATGGTTTCTAAAGCCGTGATTTGGATGCTAAAGAAAAAAGCTCACAGTGTAACACACCGAATCCATTACCTGTTTCATTTCTTCAGAAACCAAGTAACTACACAATCAATATTCCACTGTGACTAAAAACATGACCACAAACATTTCACCCACCATAGACATAAAAGCTGTAAAATTAGGGTTTCAAACACATGTGCATCAGATTTAAAGATAGTGGGCATCCTACAGCCTTCACTTACCTTCTTCTCTAAGGCTACATGGAAGTTGCAAATGGGTGCGATTGGTATAGATGGCAAATGGCATGCATAACATTCATTACAAAGGCCTGTTCTCAAATGTTTAGAAGCAATATAATCAATCTTAATGGAAACATATTTAATATCATGGTTAGCCTGAATGTCCACCTTGAATAAAATTTCTTAATAGAGATTAAGTAATAACAATTGTTCAAATCAGAACATTTTAGTGAGAAAATAATAAAATTTCACATAGATGTTTTTTGTAGTTTATAAGAAAAGCCTCATTTAAACGAGGTTGTCTATTAAAAAAAACAAATTAAGCACAGATGAACTCTTTATGGCATTAACATGATACCCTATCATACAGCCACTGCTCTAGTCAATATGCATCTCAGCCACGGCACAATATTTGCAGGGGAAATACCTATATGCTTTTTCCAATCTTAAACTAAAATACTTTCTTTTGGGTTATTTCTCACATTATAAAGTTCCAGAAGAAATTCAAACTGCCACTGGATGCTGCGTCTTATCATCCCGGCCTCTGCCGGGTGGGGATTCCCTCACACTGAACTCTTGCACAGACACTCCGGGTCTGTGTCGCCACCAGAGACCAGCGGGCCACACGAGCCGCAAGAGCGCTGCCACCACAGTGCGACCGCCCAAAGCCCGCCAGAGCGTCAGACCTGCCAACTGCACTCAGAGACCCTACAGAGGAAGCAAACTTATCCAGGGCTGCAGAGCTCCTAAGAATAAAACCCTAAAAGAAAAAAAATCAAAACTGTATCGGAAATCTAGAAACTTCTCTCCTAAGCCTTAATATAAAGTAGAAAAAACAAAAACACCAGCTCTTTTTAAAAAGCTTTAACTCATTACATTTCCAAATCAGCACGTTAATGTCTTACTGGTAAACTTGATGGTCTTTCTTGTTGTATCAGGTTCAAGTCTTCGTGGTTAGGCTTCCCAGGAGCCATAGGAGGTTGAGACCTAGTTGCGTAGCCTTCCTGAGACATGTCCTAAACAAACACAAACAGAAAGCATTTCATCAATATGTCAGTGAGTTACCAGCTTCTTCAGCAACCAAAATGAACCAAAGGTTTATTACAAACTATCAACTCCTGCTGCCTTTAAGTAGACATAAGATGTTATAACTATCATTTTTAATACTTTATCAAAAGTAAAAACAAAAGTCAAAAAAGACAGTGAATCCTCAAGAGCGCAAACATGTATATAATTAAGAAATAAAATTATCATAAGACCATGTAAACTAAAGGCCGTAGCTGGGTTTTGCTGGAAGACGACTCGTGAGAAAAGGATGGGGAAGGAGGTCTGCTATGACCAAACTTCCTTCTGAACCACAGCAAACTAAAGGCTCCTTTTACTGTTTAATTCTGATTTTGGTTGTATTGTCTGGTTCTGATTTTGGCTGAACTGCCTGTGATATCACCTTGAAAATGTTCAAATAGTTAACGAAAACTTTACTATCAACTGACTTTTAATATGCCCTCTCCATAACCAGCAAAACAACATCATTATTAGGCGCGCAGTCTTCTGGGGTCCGTACAAAGCAGTAAACCCTGTGTATACAATTCCATATGTTCACGTGGCACGATCTCCAGAGAACCACAATAAAGAAAAGTGCAGCAGTGGGGAACCAAACACACCCAGAAAACCTGCTGAAGTGCCAGAAACTTATCATTAGCATAGCCTTCCCAGCGTCCTGTCGAACACTTTTCCAGGATGCATTCTGCGTGGTCTCAGTATTGTACCGAAATGATATTATATAAACCAAACCCCAGGCCACACCACACTTCCTATATACCAGATCTCTTGCTGTTTACCACGCATGCTCCGCTACTGAACATTCTACCACCACTGACAGCCAGAGTCGAACAGCAGGACAGAAAGCAAAATACTTATTGCAGCATGTCTTAATTGGCACTCAAAGTTGGAGAACCAGTTTCTGATTGAAGGGGGAAAAAATGGAAAATATCCTTAAAAATAAAGTTCTCTCCTTTTCCCTATCAGTTTAAGTGTGTTAGAATTAAAGAAATATGGTATACGTGTTCCACTTCTCCTGTTAATTCCTCAATGTAACTTGAAAAATTAATGTTTCCTTAAAAAATTAAAGTTTACTTGTTGAAACCCTATAAAAGGCTTCTGCTGCCCCACCCCTTTCTCGTACAGTATGCACTGAAAATTACATGGCTTCTTAAGCCAAGAAACTTTGGCCCAATAGCTGCTGCTACGAAGCACACCAGCCCAGGGCTGGGGCAACCGGCCTCTGCACAGGCTCCGCAGTAGAAAGTAGGCCGGCAGGCTGGCATTTCCCAACAGCCCTTCTCCCCTTTAAGCAGACCTGCACTCACACACACGATCAATCACAAAATCTAACCTCCAACAGTAATGCATAACGCCCCGTCAGTGGCATACTTTTGTAAGAGAATTAAGCCCAAGTTGTCCAGGTTTTTAACTTGGAAGATTTGGGTGAGCACATGCAACCCAAGGATACTTAAAAGGGTAGCTCCTCGATCCGGCTGCCAGCAGAGGGTAACAATTAGGCTGTGGGGGACACAAGCCAATGCTGGAAGTCTGTCACCACTCTCACTGCCCCCTTCCCCAAAGGCGGGTTTCTTCCGGATCCCCGACTTGCACTTGCCACGCGGGTCCCCGGCTGGGTGCCCTGCAGGGTCCTTTAGATTAACAGCGAGGACTTTGAATCAAGTAGGGCACAAGGCCTCCATTCAGGGGCTTCAGCCTGTTATAAACCCCCCCACAAAGGTGCAGGACAGCCTCACAACAGGCAAACAAGCGAGCAGACCCCTCCCTGCTGCACACACACACACATTTGCAGGCGGCGTTCCCACACTTGTTTTAGTGAAACTTCAGTTAAGGAGCAGAACGGGCTCCCGTGCCCTATGCCAATTATTAGACTTTTAAATTTCTTCTTACTTTTTCTCTTTGTAGCTAAATGAACTGATGTTTTAAAAAGTTGAAAAAGGCCATTACAACTACAGCGAATACACATTTCAATTTAGATACTGACCACTGTGAAATAAGCAACACAGAACTAACAGACTGTGAAAACTATCAGAAAATTTTACTAAGACTTTATATTTCAGTTGTTAAGGCTTTGTAGGTTCCACCAAAGTCTCCAAACCACAAGAGGCTTTCAATTATTAAATACAGTTGAAAATAAAACTAAAATAAAATTTAGTGAGAATCGCTGAAAATGGGACTTGTTCCGCTTCAATTTATGTTTGAACATAAGCATTAATTTAACTGAGAGAACATCCAGAAAAGGTACCAAGTATTAACTGAAGACAATCACCATATATACAACTTACAGTGGGACTATAATGTCTATGCTTGGCAGCTTTAATAAAGATATAAAAGTTCTATCTCATAACAAACCTGAGCTTCTTCCCCTTCAGAGCTATTTTTACTCCCTGGTATGTACTTATTTTCATCTCGAGAAGAGTAAAGTAGAAATAAGTAATTTAATAGACAATAAGAGGGCAATGTTGGTATCAGAAAATACAGAATATGTTCAGCATCACAGTGTATAAACAAACAACTAAGCGCAGCCTCACATTTGTAAAACATCACTGCCATCCTTGGCTATTTACAAATGTAGGCTGGCGCACACTCACTTGTACCCTAGTTTACACACACAAAGTATTACTGCATTCCTCTGCTGTACACATACAGGGCCATGAACTGTATATCCCCCACTTGTCCAAAGTTCACTTTATGTCGCTTCATATTAACAAAAGACCTACATGAGTACCTATTTTCTTTAACAAAAAAATCTGAAGAGGCGATTCCCTTTTATGGAAAAAAAATAAGCACAAACAGTGTTCAGTGCCTGTTTTGCATGAGCCACTGCAGAGGCTGCAGGCACCGGGAAGGCGGTGAGGAGGCCCCGCCCAGCTCTTCCCCCTTCTCACCTCACCGGCCGGGGTGTGGTCTGCATCTGAGCACCTGCGCAGCATCTCCACCATTCTGTACATCCATCAGCAAGAAGTGTCTGCACACGGTTGCTTGTTCACTTTATGCTATTTCGGTTTACGAAAGGTTTCACAGGAAAGCTCTGCTTTTGGATAGTGGGGGAAGCCTGAACTGCCGTGCAAAAGAACCACGCCAGAGGAGTGTGGGTTCACCCTCTCAAAGTTCCTTGACAATATTATTTTCCGTCTTTTCACCTCCAAGCTTTTAACCATTGGTGGATTCTGGTTTTCACCTTCTTTACATTGAGACCAAGGTAAAAGGGAGACTGAGCCCCGGCTGGTGTAGCTCAGTGGATTGAGCGCGGGCTGGGAACCAAAGGGTCCCGGTTCGATTCCCCGTCAGGGCACATGCCTGGGTTGCAGGCCAGGTCCCCAGTGAGGGCCATGTGAGAGGCAACCATACATTGCTGTTTCTCTCCCTCTCTCCCTCCCTTCCCCTCTCTCTAAAATAAATAATAAATAAAATCTTAAAAAAAAAAAGGGAGACTGACTCATAACAGAAGTGTGGAAACGGCGCAGGGGCAGGGGCAGGGGCACGTACACAGTTGTTTCAGAAGTTATTGTGGGTGTTTCTCTTAACAAACGCGAGTCCTAAGTCCTTCACCAAGTGGCTAGCGCGGACCCCTGCCTTGGCAGCACTCCAGGTGCCAGCGCGAAGCATGACCAGGAAGGAAGCCCTAGCGTCCTACTTGCTTACGCGGCACGGAGGGTAAGACCAGGCGGTTACATGGGCCAGTGTAAAGGCCAAGAGCCAAGTGCTTGCGTTTTCATTTCATAGAACGAAACGAATTCAGCACTCACAGCAATACGAGATTTTGAAGAAAATGTAGAACAAAATGTCAAGGACACTTTAAAATAATTAAAAAGGAAAAATATTCTCATGGTGTGAGTTCGAAAGATTTGTGATAAGATAAACAGTGCAAAGAAAGACTGCCCCCTCCTTCTCAAGATGCCCCCGTGAAGTCTGCTGCTAACTGCGGCTCGATGCTCACACCACGTGTCAGTGTAGACGCAAAGCTTCCGTCCTTTAAACACAACTAGGACACAAGTTCTGTGCACGGCGTATCTGGGTCCCTTAACAGGATATTGGGGCACTCGTTCTGCATCTGCACCTAAACATCTACTCTATTCTTTTTTTATGCTGCACAGTATCGCATTATTTGTCAGCGCTGGCACTTACCTGTCCAGTCCCCCTAGTGACAGACACATACATTGTTTCCAGCCATTTCCTCCTTCACACAGCACTGCAAGAAACATCCTTGTGCATGCATCCTCATGGGGTAAAAGTAGGTTCACAGTTGTGTGTATGGAAAATAACATAATAAGCAATACAAGAATAAACTCTTGCTCATGTGGAAAATAATAGTAAATAATAATAGACAGATAAACTCACAACTGTAAACTTACTTTTGCCCCACCTGTATTTCTATAGCATAAAACCTCCACAGGTGGAATTCTGCCAAAGGGTTGGTACATTTAAGATTTTGACAGAAACTGGCAAAGCGCTCTTAAAGGTAGTGCCATGTATACACGTAGCCCACCATTCTGGAGTAGAACAAAGCTTTACTGAAGATGTTCACCTCATCATCATATATGAAATGCAGCAAACACAGAGCAGGGAAGAAGAGGGAGGATTGGCAGGTAGTAACCAAAACCAAAAACAAAAGCACCCCAAGAATTCAGACAAACAGCAGTGGTACTAAGGGGTCGGGGAAGATGAGCCCAGAAGCCAGCAACCACTGGTTGTCCGTGTGGTCCTGCAGAGAGCTTCGGGTCTAAAATGAAAAGCGACCGGGAGCCGTGTGGCTTCCAGATCTAGAACCATAATGCTTCCCATGTTATTTAAAAAAGGTTTTCCCAATAATTGCATTAAGTATAGATGTGCTACAAAGAGAATGAAGATGGCCCTTACTACTGTTAGAGAAGCCCAGAGTGAGGTGGTGAGGCTCCGAGTGGTCTTATAACATCCTGCAATATCTAGGCCAGAATAATTTCTCACGCCTTTTCTCTCCCTGCTTTGGAAACGGCTCTCATCCACTCCAAATACTAACAGGGAACAGAAACAGTCCTACCATATAAGACACATGGGGGCGGGGGGGTCACCTCCACAGAGAAAATGCCCCGTGGCCACATAGGGTCACCACACTCACATGAAATCACTACTCCACTCAGGAAACGTGCCATGCTATTGACCTCTCCATTTTTTTCTTTGTAGACAAATACATTTAAAATATCCCTTTCAAAGGAAAGCAATGTAAATCTATAAAACACCCGTTCCAGAATGGCACGGTCGCCCCCTCGCTAGGTCAGAAACGCCCTAACGGAGACATTAACGAGGTCAGCTGGCTTTGGCAGCTCAGTAATGGGCAGCGTGCAACGCGACAGGCCCCACTGCCATCTCGTTTTCACCAGGGAAAAGTGAAACCTCAGGAAACCTGCGCAGCCAGCGCCTGAGCACTGCGCCGGAATCGCAACGTGATGGGCTGACCGTCATTTCAGGCACAACTGGGAGCTTCAAGCACTCTCACATAATAAGGATTTAAAGTAACTTTTACTTTTTAAGGCATTATCCTAGGCTTCTCTATATCCTCCTAAATTCCTCTTTCAAAAATTATGTAAATTATGTATCTTTATTATTTTATATGTGGGATACTTCCAACACATTCCACCACAACACGACGGAAAAGAAACACTAAAATAAAAGCCTCCCACAAACGTGCAGACAAGGCCCCTCTCCCCAGCACTCATTCTCACCAAACAGTTACTTCAAGCCCATGGGCTGATGCAAAGAAAGCAGGATGGAGAGGCCCCGCCTGCCTTCCCTGGCTATGTTCGTTCAAGGCTCCTCTGCCACTTCCTCTTTCTACCCCTGCCTTGCAAACAGGTGTCACTCAGATCTCTACCCCAAAGACTCCATGCTGGCCCCCCAGAGGGAGAGGATTCCTGAGTCTCTACTGCCAGTCCCATGTACTTGAACCACATTTTGGACATCTTTTACCTGCAGGTAGAGTCCCCTGCACTGATCATGTCAAGAAATTACTCTCCTAACTGTCCTCCTTACACCTGACTGACCTCCTCCATCATCCACACCCATCTGACACTTCACCAAACTCCGAATCACTGTCAAGTCCACCCCCCTTCCTCTTTCCGACTGCCAGCAGCCTTACTTGGGCTGCCCTACACCACGTCCTCTTCCCGCAAGCCAGCAGAACAGACAGGCACAGGTACAAACGGCACAGTGCACTACTGCTCGGACAAGGTGCCTGCAGGGTGAAGTCCAGTCTGTAGGCTGGTACAGAGGGACTCATCAAACACACTCCAGCTTCACCTTGGCCTTCCCTGGGCCCACTACAAGTCCTTGGCTTCAGGCACTCGATTGCTCAGGGGCTCCAGCGGTGCTACATGCCTGCACGAGCGACTCTCTCAATCTCAATCTCGTCCCAAGTGCTTACTTTTGCATCTGCAAAGCATCCGTCTGTTCTCAAGATCCTGCTAGAAATGAACTCTACCATCACACAAATCAACTACTTCACACCAACCTCAGACCTGCCGCTCCAGAAGAATTTGCAATGCTGCACTTTAACTCTTTGTGTGTGTGTCTCCTGAACAAGATTCTTACCTCCTCTTTGGGTTCCTGGTGCGGACCACTCACCAAGAACCTGGCGAATGACGGACTGGATGGCTTCTCAGAGCTTATGCTCAGAATTAGACACAGCACACAAAATAAATGTACGGGGCAAACACGTGAAACTGAACAAAACTTGGGCCCATGTCCAAGATTATGTATCATGTCAACAGCTACTGCCTGGCAGCAATGTGCTACAAAACACATTTTGCTGTTTGTTACCAGCCGTCTTAAGGCAAAAGATTACTGCAAGATAATGTAGTTTAAAAAAAAAAAAACACACTGAAAATTAAGAGACAGAAGACTATGGCAAGCATCAGCAGTGACATCAAAAGAGAGAAAAATCAAGACATTCTATACCTCCTCATGAACAAACCAGCAATGAAATAGTCTTGGCAAAAATAATTGATAGTAACTTTGATAAAGCCTGTATGTGTAACTACACATTTATAGGAAATAAAAGGGACCGATGAATCAATCAGCAAATCCTAAGCTCTGGGGATCTCTACTAGACATGTGACCTGGTATCTTTGACAAGTAAGTTGCAATGGAGAGAAGAAAAGGAGAGAGAAAGAAAGGAAGAGACTGAGACAGGGAAGATCCAGTGAGGAAAAGGTCTAAACCAATTGTAAGACTGGACTTTTTCGGGATCTTGATTCAAACTACCCCACGATGTAAATTAAACAAAAACTTACTCCATTTGAGACTACTGGAAATTGGAACACTGGATAACCATAAGAAAACATGTATTTTAAATGGGATAACTGTATTACGTTTCTTTTTTAAAGTCCTTTATCTTTCAGAGCTATACGGAAATATTTACAGACCCAAGGACACACTGCCTGGGATTTACCTCAAAATATACTGAGGAGGAAGTTGGGGGACGAGGGAAGAGGGTGTCGATGCAGCAAGACTGGCCACGTAACTGCTGGGAGCCCCGTGGTGGGTGCACGGGGTCCCATCTACTTCTGTTTCGGCTTCACAACTTCCACTCAAACGAGACAACGTTCACGCAGAGGCGAGGCTGGGGCTGCGGAGCTGACTGCAGCCTCCACCGGAAAGACTACAGGAGCTTTATTTAACCCTGGTCCCCCTGCCCTCAGTCTCCTCTCTCCCAAGAAAACCCACTGAGCACAAATCATTTAATCTTTTAGTTTCTTATCCCCCTCCCACTTTACCTTTAATATGTTTGCTGTGCTATTTAATCCTCACATTTAGCTGTCTTAAAAAAAAAAAAGAATCCCTCCATAGTCTTAACTAAATTAACCTTACCAGTTTCATTTTTCCCTAGACCCCCAAGGTAAGACCTGCCCTTACTACTGACTCACTGATCCTTTCTCAATCTCAACTCCTAATCAAGCTGTTGTGATTCACAGCACCAGCTGTGATCCTTGCCTAAATGTGATGCTCCTACCCTTCCTTACCTTGGTCCAGCCTCTTAAAGGCCAGTCTCCTATTTCACTGACTCCAAGAAGCCTTTTCCAGACAGAGCTCTCCAAAGACCATGAATCTTTAAGTCCAACACATACAGACTCAAATTCCAACTTCAAGACTATTCACTAGCTGTGCAACCCTGAACAGATTTTTCTGAGTTCAGTCTCCGACTCCAGAAACTATCCTCAACTGAGCTGAGCTAGGAAGCCCTGGGTGCAATCCGCCCTCCCTGTGAATGTGCGTCTCGAGGTTTTTATATGTACCAGGATTAGTCTCTGTTTAGAAAAATGGTAAATCACTTCAATTCTTCTAAGTCCATAGCGACACTTTCCCCTGTATCTTCCTGTACCCTTGCTCCAAAAATATATTAAATTAGAAAATCACATAACCAAAGCTCAAATGGTTTTCTACTGCTACTGATTCTGTAGGCAGATTCCAAGCTTACACTGAAGCCACATTCCCTCTGACACCCTATACATACTGATGCGTTCAAAGGCTACATTCATAATGCTATTTTCTACCAATTCAAAGAAGTAATTATTTTTAAAAACAAATTTTTAAAAACAATTCTAGAAAAAGGACAGGCTTGCACAAGCTGCTTTATAACATTTTCTTGCTGCCGATTCTCACTAATATTGCTAGCAGCTTCCTCACTATAGTTGTAGCCTGCCATCAGCAAGAATGTCACTTCGGTGCAGGACTTCCCAGTCCACAAGAGGCTGCAGCAGCTGGGCCGGCAGTGAGGAGGAAGGCTGATAGCACTGAGGAACAGGGAGCCCTCCAGCAGCAGCTGCCTCTCCCATGCTAATCACGTTAGGATCCCAAGGGCACTACTCAAGCATTCGAGACTTAAGAAAAGCTTTTTCTTTTGTTTTCTTTCAGTTTTCACAAGAACTTCTTCCAAAACTATCGGGTCCCAGAGTGAGAAAGGGAACCACATGGTTGTCTAAAGTCCCAGTTCCTAAAACAGCCGAGAGAAACGTTAAGATACTCAAGAGCGAAGGATCGAAGTAATGCTGATTTTAATCAATTAATTTATTTTAATAAACTCAAACCGAAAAGAGCCATAGTAAATGTTCAGCTGTGATTTTGTAACACGCACGCACACACAGACAGGAAAAAAGAATCCCAGCTCTATGACTTATTACCCAAAGAATTACTTTCCTCATCCATAAAACCAAGATATAGGGACTGACCTCCCCATGTTATATTCAAGATTAAAGGAGACTGCCTTTATGACACACATTGTGCCCCGCACATTTAACTGTTTGGTAACTATCCCCCGTTGTTACTTACACACTTAAAACCGCACTGAAGAGTGAGACTCACAATTCTCACTGGACCACTGGGACTTCACCCTGTGGCCACGATGGTGATGGTGGCAATGTCGATGACAGTAGCAGCTAACCATTACGTGGCATTTACTATGTGACAGGCATTCTTCTAAGTGCTCTATTCACCGAATGAAGTCTTCTTGTCTAGACATCAACCCTATGGAATAAGTACTCTTTCACTGATGAAAAAACTGAGGCACAGAGGTTGAGTGACTTGTCCAAGGTCACTCAACTGGCAAGTGGTGGAGCTGGGAAGGGGACCGACGTATTCCTCCTCCAGAGTCTATGCATGTCACTACCTTCCCACTCCGCCTCCCACCGGACAAGCACTCATCTTCGGACTCGACCCCAGAGCTGATAAATTTCAACATGAGGCTGTGGTCCAAGAAATTAAATTTTTAATAAATTTCCCAGATATGCTTTAAAATTTGAGAACTGCTGACTGAAGACAGTGTGGTATCTTCACAGAAGGTGGATAATGGAGAGATTGCTAAAACGTGGGGTTTTGGGTACTGTGCCCTGGAGTGGTAACCAGTGTGCAAGCTGACCGTGTCATTAACAAGGTCTTGTTTACTGGGCCTTTATGGTTGTGAAACAGGTAGATATGAGCCTACCCACCCCTTACCTATCTTCCTGAGCTCAGGAATGACCCCAATGGCCCTTACCGTAGTTGCAGCAGCAGCTCAAGAAGGCCCCCGGCCACTATGAAATGATGTGGCACTGGCCCCTCCCACCCTCCCAGGGCTGATCTTACTGCCAAAGCCCACACACCTCCATCCTGGGCCGGCAGATGACCAACCCAGGCACAAGAACCACAGACGGGGACTCTGGGACTGGAACTCACATTAAGGGCCTGAATTCTTAACCAGGAGAGAAAGGGATTTGAAAACTCCCCTAATATTGAAGCAAATTTTGTGTAATACATGTATTTTTCTTTTTTTTACATAATTACTTTATTGTTGTTCAATTACAGTTGTCTGCATCCTCGCCCCTCCCCTACCCCCACCCCCTCCAACCCCACCTTCCTTTCCTGCCTCCCTCCTCCCCCTTGGTTCTGTCCATGTGTCCTCCATAGTGGTTCCTGAAAACCCTTCTCCCCATTGTCCCCTCCCCTTCCCGCCTGGCTATTGTTAGATTGTACATGCATTTTTCTGAGAAGACAATTTCTAGCCTTTACCAGACTCTCAAGAACTAACAGGGCTAATAATATCAAAAATGGGATTCACCAGAACTGAGAACATCATAATTTCATAAAGATTTAAAAACCAGCTTAGTACAAATAACATTATAATCTTTATCTAAATAACTGAAATAAAAATATAATTACTAAAGAAATTCCAAATACAGTGAGTGTCCAAATCATGTATGCAATAAAAGCTCAGATTGCCTAAGTAATTCTAGTCTAGAAAGTGACCTGGACAGGACACCCTGCATTACTATACACACACGGTAATTAAAGGAACAGCACGAGGGACTCCAGTGGCAGGACAGCAAGCTGCTGAAATGGGACTTATGAAACCCGCATGCTGCATAAACAGGTAGAGAGTTTGTTTTTGCCAGAGAGATCCTACCCTCAAGCCTATCTTGCTAACTAATCCCTGAAGCCATACAGGAAATCACTTTGAAAAAGTGCTCTGACTCCCCCATGAAATGCCTTCGGAGTGAAAGCTAAAAGAGCCACAAGGAAAAACGAAAGGTGACCAGATTAAAAAGCGACGAGAGAGAGCCAGCTACAGGAGACTTTGTTGTTTTGCATTGTACCAACAATACTTTCAGGAAGTAAGAAGGATCTGTTGATTTTTTTTACCATGAGCACATATTATTTTAATAACTTTCAAAAAGATGTTAAAATGGATCATCTGATCTATGAAATTAATTCTAACATTCTCCATTCCAGTTTTGATGGACTATGAGGAAAAAATACACACTTAAAAGAAGTTAGAATCCAATTACTATCATCTTTACTAATCTTCATTGGAAGTAGACAGGGTACAGATATTCCTTCTCTTAAAAAAAAAAAATCTGAATTTTTCTGAGGTTCCCTTATAGTTCAAAAATATATGTTCCAGTTAAGTGTTGCTGGGACTACAGGAACTATTTTACCTTTAGAGTCAATTATATTTCTATTTTAGGAAAAAGAAGAAAAATAAGACTCCAGAAATTTGAAGGTGGCCATCAATTACATCAAAATTGAAGTAAAATTTATTCCTTTGGCCATTTAACATTAAAATAAACTCCTCAAAGTTTCCAAGGACGTTCTGAGGATAACCCCGCTTTTCTGGAAGGAAAACGAAGCTTGAGAACCACTGCTCTTGACCAAGGATGAGGGTCCAAGCAGTGCTGGGTAAGCGGTGGGACAATGGAGTCCAGGGTGCCCTGCCATGCAAGACATTAACCCTTTTGGTGCAGGACCCTTGGGTCCCCAGGCGGTGTACACTCTGAGGATGCTGGGCCAGAGACAACTAGACAGCTCAGAGCCATTCGGAGATGTACACAGTGCTGCTCCCGGGGCAGTCCCTGGGTCAGCGGCAGAATCAGCATCACCTGCGACCTTGTCAACTGAAATGATCAGGCCATGCTCCACAGAATCAGAAACTCTAGCAGTAGGGTTCAACAATCTGCATTTTATCAAGCCTTCCGTGTGATTATCATGGGCACTAACCTTTGAAAAAACACTAGGCTAACCACTGGAAAGGCCCACGCCAGTGGCCTTACAGCTGGAGTGTCAGCCTACATCTGGAGCAAACGCACTTCTGTTGTAAACACTAATAAAGAAGACCATCAACACGTTAAGTTAAAAGAGAGCTGGGACCAAACCCAAGCTCCATCACATTCAGGCATAAACTGCTGTACGGCCTCTCAAGGTTATTAATAATAAATGAGGTACTACCAAGGGGCTGTGCTAGAGGGGAACTAATGAGCACTGGTTACTGTTTCTGCACTCCAGTGGCTCTCCAACTTTGAAACGCGTCAGAATCGCTTGTAGAGTTGAATCAGATCTTCAGGTTCCCCCCAAAAGAACAGTTTTGGAGTTAGGACTCACCAGATGACCCTGGTAACACTCCAGATGACTCCAGACAACTGTCCCCTTTTGTCCCCTTTAGAGTACCACACTGTCCACTTTGCCCCCAGCCCTGCCTGACCCTCCTTGATCCTCCTGACCCTCTCACCTCCCAAGGCCAAGGCAAAGAGACACGACTCCATTCCTCTCCCCAAAAGCCCAGCCCTGTGAGGAAAATCAGCCAGTTAATTAGGGGGCTGCTTCTGTTATTCTTCAAAAAGGTGGCTGTTGCCCACACTAGCAAATTCTAAAAGTAACCCCATTTCAAACATCTGCAGACAATCTCTTGGAATGCAATACACATAGAGTATGTTACTCCAAGAATTTTTAAAAATAAAGAAATTGGTGAAGAAAGAACTTTTTTTAATCTTCATCCAAGGACTTGCTTATTGATTTGAGAGAGAGGGGAAGGGAGGGAGGGGAGGGAGGGAGAGTGAAGGAAGAGAGAGACACCCATCAGTTGCCTCTCTCACAGGCAAGTTCCCTGACTGGGAATGGAACCCGCGACCTTGCGGTTTCTGGGAAGATGCTCCAACCAAGAGCCACATCAGCCAGGGCTAAAGGAAGAACTTTGGTGTTATGTATAATTAAGAAGCTGAAATGAACATCTAAATACAAATGAAGACAGCAGAGAGTAGCAAAACAAAATGGAGTGGGGAGAATTCCTCCATATCCCTTGTGTCGGAATTTAAATATCAAGGAAAAAGGACTATATGAATAAGTATGAGACTTTTAAATGTATATCCTATTCTATTCTCAACTGCAGTGGGGGGATCAGAGAGGAGAGGAAGTGCAACGTCACTAAGAGAATCACGCTCAGATCTGAACAAGAGCCCCACACAATGTCTCCACCTGTGAAGGAAGAGGCTTCCTTCTCCGCCAGCTGAGTCTGGACAACCAGGATCAAGAGGTAGAGAATGTGTCCCGAGAGCACCTGCGTGGCGGGACATCCGGTTCCATCTCTATGAGAGACAGGGATGGAGGTGGAGGAGAGAGGGGAAAAGAGGAAGAGGAAAAACCTTCAGAAGCTCACATACTACTACAGCTGTGTTAGAAACAGGGAACAGTGTAAAGCTTAGCTAATTCTTAAGAGTGAATCCTACTCTTAATGTGTTTGAAGTTTATTTCAGCTTTTAAGAAAGTATGTATCTTAAACACTGACAGATTTTCCTCTTCTAGCATCACAGTAGATGGTGACGGACAGCTGACCTGATCTTCTGCCCGTTTCTAAATGTGCCGACGCCAGGTCCAGGCTGCGCGCACATGGGGCTGCCTGTGCCTTCCAGGCGGGTCTTCTTGGAAGGAGCCTCCATCACCTCTCTAAAATAAATTGTTAAAAATGTTGTTAGTAGGCCCTGGCTGGTGTGGCTCAGTGGATTGAGTGCCAGCCTGTGAACCAAAGGGTCACAGGTTCGATTCCCAGTCAGGGCACATGCCTGGGTTGTGGGCCAGGTCCCCAGTGGGGGGTGCATGAGAGGCAACCACACATTGATGTTTCTCTCCCTCTCTTCCCCTCTCTCTAAAAATAAATAAATAAAAATGTATTTTTTTTAAATGTTGTTAGTAGTATATAATTCCTCACTTCTTGGTTTTGTTTTTCTTTGATTCTGGTACTTGAGAAAAAATCTTTTTAAATATTTTAAACATGAAAATGAATAGCATTATCAAATTATAATCTAACGCAGTTTGATTCCCAATTATAATATAAAAGAAAAACAATAATTACTGCAAGTTTTCCAGGAAAGAGCCAAAAAACGCTTTATTAGTAGAAGAGATCTGTATCAACTCTGAGGATTTTCCTCTTGCTTTTCTGCACGTCTGCACGATGAAGCCAAGGCCCAGGCAGACGCAGCGGTCATTGACTATGGGATCGCCCAGATTTCTACAGCGAGTAGAAACAACACAACATCCATGTCAAACGGCAGTCTAACATTCTTAAAATGTTTTCCTTCATCCTTCAGTAGTTTCTATTTACTTAAGGTTTCAGGAATAACAGAAGTAAAAACACACACGCAAATACGCAAAATTGACCACTCTGTATGAACTGAAACTGTTAAGGCAGCAAATTATATCTATGTTCAGAATTAGTGCTGAGCTTTTACTATCCCATTCTGTCTCCCGAGGGAGGGAAAAAGCAGCAGAGAGAGGAAAGCTGCCACTCTCCCATCCCTGTCCTCCTGACCTGCACCCAGCCCTGCGAGGGCCCACCATCCAGACCCCGGCACCACCGCTGAGCTCCCAACAGTGGCTCCAACCCAAGCCCAAGAAGCAGTTTGGTGGTTACCCAAGTCAATGACCAGAAACCAGTCAGGTAAGGGGGGTGGAGGGGGTTGCTCAGACCTCAAACTGAGTTAAAAGTTCTCTCCGTAGATGCTCATGAGCTCTTTAAACCTGAAAGGAAATTCCCCCTAGCAATGGTTCAAAGCCGAAGACGCTGCAAATAGGGACAGCAAGAAGAAAGGAGGAGACTCAAAATTCAAACATGACCCAAGGCTTCACTGGTAATCAGTCAACTTTAAACAAAGGATAATTTTTATCAACCTACATTCCAAAAGCTTTTATTATCAAGTTAATTAATAGACTCCAGTGTGAATAACCAATGCTAAGCAAATAATGACAATGAACAATAAATGCCTTTGCCTTTGCTCTTATAACAAATCTTATAAAACAAATGACAGACACACTTTAGTGATTTAACACAGGCCGCCTAGTGGTTAAATTTCCCCAAAAGCTGCAGAAGAGCAGCTTATAAGTTAATATTCTGTCATACAAATAATAAAAACATAGGTTAAATAATTAAATAACAATAGCAGTGAAGAAAACGTTCACACCGCAATGGGTCACAGCCAACGTGCTCAATGTCCCCTCTGCACTCTGTCAGTGACTTGTTTGAGGGGAAGTTAAGGAGACAGTGTTTCACCTCATGCTACCAGCGCTATCTCCTTCTTCTCCAATGACGCCCATTGGCCAAATACTTCCAGTTTACCGCATCTTCTGCTGCAACAGCAGACCACAAAGACGTCTAAATAAAGCAGTATTTTAGAATATATAATTTACACACTTGTAACTACCTACTCACATATAAGTTTACACAGACTTCCACTTGTTTCAACTATTGCGGGACCTACTGTGACACATGGTCTGCCAGGCTGCACTATTCTCTGTTTAAAAAAGGTATTAAACACTAACCTTTCATTTCATTTTCAATCATTAAGAAAAAGCAATATAAATCGCCAGTTCCAAGAGCATAATTAATATGTTCCTTCTTAATGACCTTGACTCCATAATCATCTTAGAGTCTAGTTCAGGATCATTCAGGGCTGAGCATTACCTCTACTTTCAGTAACAAAGAATTGGTCAGTAAAATCTCAGGTATCCCACACACCAATACTTCCACTGATACATCCTCAAGGGCAAGGGCAATAAAGGAAAGAATAAACAAATGGGACTACATCAAAATTAAAAAGCCTCTGCACAGGTAAAGAAAACATCATCAAAATGAAAAGAGAACTAACCATACGGGAAAACATATTTGCCAATGATACCTCAGACAAGGGTTTGATCTCCAAAATATGTAAAGAACTCATACAACTCAACACCAGGAAGACAAACAATCGAATTCAAAAACGGGCAAAGGACCTGAACAGACACCTCCCCAAGGAGCACAGAGGGTCCACAGGCATACAGAAGTATGTTCAACATCACTAGCCATCAGAGAGATACAAATTAAAACCACAGTGAGATACCACCTCACACCTGTCAGAATGGCCATCATTAACAAATCAACAAACAATTGCTGGCAAGGACGTGGAGAAAAGGGAGCCCTAGTACACTGTTGGTGGGAATGCAGACTGGTGCAGCCACTGTGGAAAACAGTATGGAATTTCCTCAAAAAACTTAAAATGAAATTGCCTTTTGACCCAGCAATTCCACTGCTGGGATTTTATACCCAAAGAATCCTGAAACACCAATTCAAAAGAACCTATGCACCCCAATGTTCATAGCAGCACAATTTATAATAGCCAAATGCCAGAAGCAACCTAAGTGTCCACCAGTAAATGAATGGATCAAAAAACTGTGGTACATTAACATGATGGAATACTACACAGCAGAAAGAAAGAAGGAGCTCCTACCCTTTGTGACAGCACGGATGGACCTGGAGAGCATTATGCTAAGTGAAATAAGTCAGGCAGTGAAAGACAAAGACCATATGATCTCACCTATAAGTGGAACCTAATCAACAAAATAAACAAGCAAAAAAGAACCAGAGGTATGGAAACAAGGAGCAGACTACCGTGACCAGAGGGGAGGGCGGAGCGGAACCAGGAGGGAAAGAAGGAGAAGGGTCCATGATGATCCATGGACATGGGCAGCAGCATGGGGACTGACTGTGGGAATGAGAGGGGTGGGGGTGGCAGGAAGACAGAGGAGAGCAATGGGGGAAATTGGGATAACTGTAATAGAACAACAATTTTAAAAAAATTGGTCCTACCCCAAGATCATCTCTTCTTCTCTCACAAGCAAACTCGCTCATTTTCCAAGCCCTCCTCTGAGAGCCGTCCACCAGCACCCAGCGCAGCCCAAACCCCCCTCGCCCCTGTACTGCTGTTATCTGCACATGGCAACCCCTCTACTGGACTGGAGCTCCCCCAGTTTGGATGCAATGTCTCATTAATCACCAGGTTCCCAGCATACAAGACATTCCCAAGCACAAAGAGGTTCAATAAATGGTTTACATTTTGCTTCTCCTAACCATTCTGTCTTCTGAAATTTTTCCAATAAACCTAAGGTTAAAAGAATAATAAAAAGATACGGTTATATCTTGAGAAATACGCATTCATAACACCTGATATTTCTCTCAGAACCTGAGCTAATTCTATCAGCTAGAAGAAAAACTGCACCCAAACAGGGAAAGTCTAAAATTCTCTTGCCACTTTATACTAGGGGTTTTAAAAATCTATCCCAACATATCTTTCCTCCATAAATAAATTGGGACTCACTTGAATAAACTCACTTCCTACAAGTCTTCTCTAAGGACAAAAAGCTTTTTCTGGCTATGAAAAGAATGTAGTTTCAAGCCTGAGAACAGAGAGAGGGTTCTGCAAGGCTGCCCACTGTCCCAGCCCTGGGAGTGGGGCTGAGGAGCAGAGGGCCACCATCGCCTGCCCTCCACACCAGGCAACTCCCTCCAGGCAGTTTGATGTTCTGAACACGGCCCTTGGGAGGCAGTGGGTGGAGGTCCCGGGAAAACACGTGCCATGAGAGAAAACAGACCTCTTCTCCAGCATCGCACAAGAGAGGACCTGAGGCAGAATAGGAATGAGAGGGAAAAGGCAAAGACTGTAAATCTGCCTACAGATTCAAGGAGGAGACAGGAAGATAATGAGAGCTTGCTAAGAGGGGCCAGTGAACCAGGCAACAAAGCCACACATAATACTTTATGACCCATACACGATGAAATGGAAGGCAAGTAGAAGCTAAATAAATACATACATACATACATACATAACAGCATTAAAGACTTTCCCTACTACACAAAATATAAATTTCTTACTGTGTACTTCTTCACTGATAAAAATCAAATTCTGTTATCTAGTCAATCAATGATGTCAGTACCACGTTAGGCAGATTCTATATCTAATTCATAATTCTAAAGTCTCTTTGACATTGTTGGGGCTCAAAACCAATTATGTACGATTCTGATTACAAATAAAATAACTCAAAATAAGACCCAACGGAAAATAAGTATTAAAATGTATGTAAGTGAGCTGGTTGGGTTGGTTGTGTTACCATTTGTTAACACCTTCTAGAGAAGAATTCAGTAAGATACACCAGGCCTTTCAAATGTGCATCTGGCCATCGTATGCCCACGGTGGGCAGGGGCACTGAAAGACTAATCGGCGGCAACAGGGCAAGGCAATGAGGAGACCAGAAGCCCTGACACAAGGAGGCAGCAACAGAACTACACATTTTGTCATGGATAACGTGCTCCCCATGGATAATGCACACTCATGTTTTTGCACACTTCATACATGGGATTACTATAACTCTTATTATACCCATGTATAACGCACACCCTTACTTTTCCCTAAAAAATACTGGGGAGGGGGGGAGTGCACGTCATACACGGTAAAATATGGTAATAAGATGTTCTCAGATGCAGAACAGAATTTGGAGATAGAACGGGTTTGAAAGAAAAAGAGTCAAGGAAGACTTCAAAGTCTCTTAAAATAATTTTGCCATATATTGAATTTACCAGGATTAAAACTACCATGTCTATTGAGGGGAGAGCAGACTTTGTTTTGTTCAGTTTTGACCAGAGCTGCTCACCATCTTGAAAGAGCTGTCCCCACTGAGGACCCTGCCACGCCACAGGAGTTGCTGACACAGCGCTCCTGTTCAGGTGCACTTCGTCGCTGTCAGGCTCACAGTGGTCCCACACATACATGCAAGCATCTACTTCCGGGTCTCCTAATATAGCTGCACCTGTGCAGTTATTTAATTCAATATTCAAAATTTCATTACATGCTGCCTTTCTTTCTCTTTTCCATATACAGTGGCTGCATTACTATGACTCCTTCGAAATTGTGTAGGTTACCTATATTGTCTATGAATTTTGTGTAGGTAATATCTATGCATTTTATTTTGAAAGAATAAAGAAGGCATTAGAAAAGTTTCTTTATAAAATGGGAATGTACTTCCTGTATGTTCTAAATTATCTACTATATTGCATGCTTATACAGTTTTAAACTGTATAAGGGATGTCAAATTAATAACTAGAAAATATTGAGAGTAATAGTTCCAGTAATATAGCAGATTAGATATTCTAAATGTCTACGGATTAAAAGATCTAAAATACTGGATAAAGTGCTTTTTTAAATGGGTCACAGATGACATAATGTGAGTAAAACCAGATACATACAGAAAGTAAACCAAGAACACGGAAAGAAGGAGCAACAGAAGCTGACTTCTGCTATAGATTTTAACCTTCCACTGGATGACCACACAGGGACCAGGGAAAGAAGCAGTGCAGGGCTTGCCAAAGGGGAGTAAAATACAAGATAATACCTCTCAATTAAGATCATGAAAACCCACTAAACAAAAAACAGAAATATCTGCCTGGTACTTAATACTCAAAAGTCAGAGGAATTTAAAAGTGGCTCCTATGAGAATTAGCAACCACAGTTTAACTATCACCAGGGTTTCTGGTCAAAATGAACACTTAATGGTGCGGTCTGCAAAACCGCACAAGAAACTTCCATTTAAAGTGGTCCCAGAAGCCTTCAGCACCTGAATCCACCGATCGACCTTAACATCACTACTGTGGGACAACAAGCACCACGTTGATCCTGATGTCATGCACTCACAGCATCAAACATGTCCACATGTCCACCAGTGATGACGTGGACCACGACTCCCAAACTCAGCGGTCTAGAGCCGCCAGCATGCCTGACACTCACAGAGTCTGTGGTGAGGAATCTGAACAGAGTACAGTAGGGAAGGCTGGTCTTCATCCCACTGTCCCCGTAGACTCAGTCGAAAGACAGCCGATGGCCACGAGCAAGACTGGGGCCTCAGAGGGAGGGCCACAGACCGTCCCTTGAACAGGAGCAGTGCCCTCCCTGTCGGGGGCATGATCTGCAACCACCACAACAAAAACGTGTAACCACCAAGCCTTGAGCTCTAACCTGCAATAGACAGGAGGGAGAGGGGCTCAAGGAACAAGTCACGCCAAGAGAAAACAGTCAGCCCAGTCACCTCATAAGACAAGTGACTCAGGTTTTCAACATGCCAAAGCCATGTGTGGGGATGGAGCAAGAGGGAAAGGTTCAGGGTAAAAAGAACCAAACCAATGTATCAGGCCTGTCTGCATTCTGCTGGAAACGAATCACTGTGAAGGCTTTCTAATGGTAAGTAGGGATATCCAAGTATGGATGGGTTAGTAAAGGAATTACAGAGGCCTGTGAGCATTCATTACATCATTTCGCTTAACGGCATATTAAGAATTTTTTAAATAAAAATGTAAAAAGTGAAGCACAAAATATGGTTCCAGAGGACCAGGGCCTACAGGCAACAGGCAGAAGCATTATACCAATTCCTCCAAAGGAAAAGAAAATAACCCAGGCTTCAATAAAACTATCTTTGAAAAACAAAGAAAGAAGGGAAATGAGAAAATTCTTAGAATTAAAAAAGAACAAAAATAATGCATATCAAAATTTGAGAGATTCAGCCACAGCAGTACTTAAGAAGTTTTTTAGTCTTGTATTTGGCTTTATCAGACAAAAATGCTTCAAACGAGTTAAGCATTCCCTTAATTGAATTTTTTTAAAAACAGAAGAGAAAAACATACATCTGTAAAACAAAAAGCAAGACATAACCAAAGTACAAACAAAACGTAATCAAACTTTTAAAAAGAAAAAACATGTAGGACAATGACCAAAGTGGCTTTGGAAAGGCAAACTGCTGGCAAGATGAATCAAGAATAAAAGAAAGAAGGAAAAACATGAGTTCGAAATGCCTTAACTCTCGATGTTACAGAAATTAAAGTAAGAAAGACTACTAAGAACAACTTCACCTTAAGAAACCTGAAAAGCAGGGTAAAATGGATAAAGTCCTGATATATACTGATATGTTTAAGCAAATAACTGACTCAAGAAGAAATTGGAAACTTGAATACACCTATATTCACATACACACAAAAAAATACTAAGATCAAAGGTCAAAAATCAGGAATGGGACAAAAGCTAAACGTCAAGGACTAGACAGTCCTTCATGGCCTCACAGACATGTCCACCAAACAGTCAAAAAACATATTACTCCAAACTTTAACAAAACTATTCTTGTAAATTTAAAAAGGGACTAGACTCCAGTTCATTTTACAAAACTCTGTAATACAGATAGCAAAACCTCACAAAAGTAATCACAGTTCAATCTCATTCATGAACACTGATTCAAGAAATCTAAATAAATGTCCACAAACTGAATTCAGTGATGATAAAAAGGTAATATACATCGTGAGGTTGGGTTTATCCCAGAATGAATGTCTGGTTTAATACTTAAACACACACACACACATTTACTTTACCCCAATAACAGATAAGAGAAAAATAAAATGACCATCTCAAAGACATAAAAAGACACGTACGATAAAATTCAGTATCCATTCATGATAAAAGCTCTTGGCAAACTAAAAAAAAAAAAAGGAACTTCCTTGCCCAATAGTGGGAAGCTAATAAGAAAAAAGAAAAACAGAGTAAGCATGTTTCATGATGAAATGCTGAAAGCCTTCTTTTAAAATCAGAGATGATAAAATAATGAACAGTTCTTTGAAACAATATGCTGGAGAAGTTAACCTGCAGGAAGACAAAAAAGGGAAGGGGTGGCGTTTTTAAAGCACTTTTTTAAATTGAGGAAACCTAAGAGAATCTCCAAAGGATTCTAAATAGAATTTAATAAGAACTTAAAGGGTCACTGAACCAAAAGAATCAGTGTACAAATTTCATTATATTTCAGTATACGCCAGCAACAGTGAGAAAAATAGAACTTTTAAAAGCAATTTATATTAACAAAAATATAAGGTCTGTACAGATATATACGGAAGTACAACTGCGCTCTTTTGAAGAATGTTAGAAAGAATTAAAAACGGCCTGCACAAGTGAAGAAGCAAAGAGGTAAGCTTCCTGGAAGAGCAGGAAGGGAACGTGGAGGGAAAGAAAACCGGCCAGGACTGCAGGCCCACTGGAGGGCGCGCCCTCGGAGCACAGCGCCAGTGCCCAGACGGGGCTCGGGCGAGGTCACCTTCTGACAGCGAACACTCACCTCTCCTGTCTTTCTCCAAGTGGCTGGTGCTCCTTCGCCCAGGACAATCTGTCCCTGCACCAGTCCTGCTGCCTCCAGGACAAAAATTACTCACGGAGACCCCCAGCTTTTTGAGAGTAGCCCACCCAGGGCAGACCCCCCACTTCCTAAATCCCTCTTGAAATCACGTAGCAGAACACATGTCCCCGACCCTATCCAGCCCCACTCCCACCCCCACATCTTCCCATGACGCTCCTGAGGCTCCTCTGAATAAACTCAACTTGTTTTATCACAAACGTGTTCCTCATCTGTGCTCAGAGGGCAGAAACCGCTTCAATGAGGTCTACTTTGTGTTTTACTATTTTTCTCTTATAAGTATCATCTGTTTCACAGAAAAAGATATAATTAAAAAGACCCAATTATAGTAACAACAACAAAGACAAAAGTCTTAGGAAAAAGCATGGTGAAACATAAGTTTATACAAAAAAAATAAGCAAACACAAATAGCCAAGAAAACTCTGAAAAAGAAAACTGATGAAGATAATTCTAACCCAACCAGACACTAAAACATAATGAAAACCCT
>PVJI01019627.1:0-30504 GCA_004026765.1 Micronycteris hirsuta | reverse complement strand
TTTTTAAGAGCTAATTGAGGGTTTTATCTTTCTGTACCACCCCCTAAATTTGTAATATACTTGTCGTCGTTGTATTGTTACAGATTTGAAAAAACCTTGCTACCTAATTTTGCCCTGGAAGAAAAGTAGCTCATACTGAGGATTTCTAGCACTGTAGAGCTAGATTTTTTAAAACCTTTTTTATTGTGGAGTATACTAAACACTGAAAATACAATATAAAACTTCAACTACACAGTTATTGAAGTTATGTAACCTCACCTCTCAAGAAATAGAATATTGCCCGCATTTCAGAAGTCCCAGTTCGTATTGCCCTTCCCAATTTCAGCAGCCTTCCTCTAATAAACCACTGTCTTGAACACTAAAGTATTTATACTTGCTTATACCATTTACCATCTAATCACACATCCCTAAACAGTAATATAATTATGTCTAATGTTGAAATACAAATGTGCATGTATACATATGTATTTCATGTTATATATGGAATTGCACAGTATGTGTATTATTGTGCCTCCTTTTGCTCATTTTTTCTTTAGGTTTTATTCAGTCATTCATTGTCCCTAACTTTTTGTTTTTATTGTTGTGTTCCATTGTGTGAATATACCATAATTTGTTTATTCTATCACTGATCTCAGGACCTTAGGATTGTTTAGATTTTCTTTTTTAATGTTTGAAATGTTGATGTTAAAATAAAATTTAAGGTTTTATAATCCTATCATTTTCACACAGAATACTGATTTTTATATTTTTAGTCCATAACCATGAAAATGTTTATAATCATTGTATATATGGCATTTTATGGTATTTTTATTGATTAACAATACCTTCTTAGATAAACCCCCATTATATCCTCATCATATAGTTTATTTATTTTGTTTAAGATCTTATTTATTAATTTTAGAGAGAGGGGAAGGGAGGGAGAGAAACATCGATAGGTTGCTTGGCATGCACCCCAACCAGGACTGGACCTGCAACCCAGGCATGTGCCCTGATGGGGAGTCCAACTGGAGACCTTTTACTTTGCAGGACGATGCTCATCCAACTGAGCCACGCCAGTCAGGGCCACATAGTTTATTCTTTTTCCACCATCTCCCCTTACTCCCTTCTAGTTTTCAATTAATAACATTGTAATAAATATCTTTTTATATTATACTAGTTTTCAGTTTGTATTTTAACTAAGTTAATGTGAGGTTATTGAGTAGAGCCATATTTTGTTTTTAAATAAGCACTTGAATCTAAGCTGTGCTTCCTGAGACTCTGCATAACTATTTTTTTCCTTTTATACCAGTCAAACCAATCCGTAATCTAAATGGACATTCAATTGGGCCATATAGAATACATGCTGGGAAAACAGTGCCCATTGTGAAAGGAGGAGAAGCAACAAGAATGGAGGTCTGTATGTTGTGAAGCATTTTGATTTTTTTTCCCCAAGCAGAAGTTAGTGATGGTTGAGTGCATAGTATGTTGAACAAAATTAACTTGCCATTCGTACTCACCTTGACAGGGATTGGGCCATGTGAGTGTACAAACTTTGTCTTGTTGGATCAGGGCTCAAATCAGCTGTGGAAATTGGGTATGTCAAAGGATTGTTTTATTCAACACTTAGTGAATATTTACTGAGCATCATGGACGTGCCAGTCTCTTCAATAGGCACTAAGGATATAGTAGTGAACAAAACAAAATTACCTGTCCATGTTAAAGCCTACATTCTAATAGGACACAGAAAGACCAAAAGGTGCTAAAGAGGTAAAAAGCAGGGAAAGGTAGGACTGCCAGGGGTATTTCACATAGTTTCTTACCTGAAGTAGGGAATACCTCAGCTTGAAGTTAAGTTATGGTCATTTTGATTAGTTCTGAGTTTTTCTTATCTCCCTGCTCTATTATATTTTTTAGGAAGGAGAAGTGTATGCTATCGAAACCTTTGGTAGCACAGGAAAAGGTGTTGTTCATGATGATATGGAATGTTCACATTACATGAAAAATTTTGATGTTGGACATGTGCCAATAAGGTGAGAGACTTATTTCTATATGACTAGTGAGTTTCCCTTTCTGGTTACCAGCATTTTTTAAAATGTGACAAATATCCAGTGGTAGATACACAGTTCTCTGTGCATTTCTGTAATACAGCAAAGAAATCGGCCTGTTAAAAATTTAAACTGAGCCCTGACCGGTGTGGCCTGGTTGCGTGTCATCTTACAGAGTGAAGGGTCACCAGTTCAATTCCTGGTCAGGGCACAAATAAACTCTTCAAAAACATTTCTTTTAACTGAAATAAAAATGATATATTTTCTTTAGGTCCAGTTTCTGATAATCATAATTTCAGAGATTCTCATTTTGTGGCATTTTTAGATTTTTGTTACATTTGGTAAACTTTATATTTTAATTTACTTTTTAAGAAATTCTTGTGGGGTAGGTGGTTGAAAGCTATATTTACACCTACATTATATGCAGGTCTTTCAGCTTGCTGCACAAAAAAAGAAATTTCCACCATAATGTGGTTGGTGAGGTGATACCAACAATATGCAATTTCACACATGCATAGACACACACACATTAAGATAGCCTTCAGCTGGCTTCCTATTCAGATGGGCTATTATACATTCTGGCTTTTGTAGGTTGAAACAGGCAACAAAAAGTTTTTTGAGCTTTAGTTACTTAAAGCCATGGCTGCTGTTCAAGTTTTTCCTTAATGGGGGAAGTGAATTTAGGTAATTTTTTAGCTAACTGTTAATCTTGGATTATCTCCTCTTAGGCTTCCAAGAACAAAACACTTGTTAAATGTCATCAATGAAAACTTTGGCACCCTTGCCTTCTGCCGAAGATGGCTGGATCGCTTGGGAGAAAGTAAATACCTGATGGCTCTGAAGAATCTGTGTGACTTGGGCATTGTAGATCCATACCCACCACTATGTGACATTAGAGGATCATATACAGCACAGTTTGAACACACCATACTGTTGCGTCCAACATGTAAAGAAGTTGTCAGCAGAGGAGATGACTATTAAACTTAGTCCAAAGCCACCGTAATGTCTTTTATTTTATAAGCTTTGTGGGAATACGTTATACCAGAATTAATTTTGCAATACGTCTGTTTAACAGTGGACCTATGTAATACTTTTATTCATGTTTAAAAAGGAAGGAATTTGATCAAAGGCAAACCATCTAATGTAATTAACCACCAAAAAAGCTTTCAGGACTTTAAAATGTCAACTGTTTTTTCTCCGGTCTAGAAAATGCTCAAATGTTCAAATTAGGAATGACTTAAACATTTTGTTTTGAACACCTAATAGATGCTTTTCAAATATTTATATTGCCATATTCTTATTTGAATGCTTTGAATGACTACATCAATTTCTGCACCTATACCTTCTGGTAATGCTTTTTAACCTTCCTGGAATCCATTTTCTAAAAAATAAAGACATTTTCAGATCTGAGAGCTATATTTCAATGTCTGTGGTTATAATTTTTTTTGCACAGGGAATAACAACAATGTAGGGAAATGTAGAGCTTTTTATATGGTTGTAGACTTCTACACTGAAACTTTTTTTTCTGACATAGTGGCCAAATAATGTCTATACATATATAAAGTAGGAGGAGAGCTTCATAAATTAATATACAGCTTTAAGAATATTTTGTTTTTCTTTTTAGGACCATATTAGTCCTTGTCTTTCATTTTTTCCCTCACACTGGAAAGATCTATTTGAATTATGACTTAGTAGGAACATGGTACCAACTTGAAACCTTGATTTAGTAAAATCTCAACATTTAGATCATTTATGCAGTGATATATTTATCAGGAAATGTATTCAGCTTGCTCAGTAAACCAAAAAGGCATTTAAAACCACAAAATAGGAAAACTTACCATGATTGGGCCTTGTTCTAGTTAGACAAGTTAGATTGAATTATTAGGCTTTTCATTAGCTGCCCCTGACTGGTTTGGATTTGTAACATGGGTGATACTTCAGGAAGTGAGGTTACAGTGACTCATTATAGCAGCTAAGTGCATAAGTTGAATGTAAGATGCGAAATACTTGAACTGAGCCTCGCTATCAGTTCTTGAACAAATTGCTTAACTTCTATGTACATGATTTTTGGGGAATGTTCCAACATAATTTCAAAAGTTACGTACCAAGGTAAAGCCGTAATTTGTATGTTTAGCACAGTAACATTTTTTGCCTCTGGGATGCTGTTTTGTATTTTAATGTTTTTCTCATAGGAAAAGAAACCTGACTTCTGTACTTAGATCATTTATTATACATTAAAGTGGCTTTCAGAATTGGAACTATAAATGAATGTTATCTTGTGGGATAAGCACTCTAGTTTAGCTATATGAGCCATGTTTACTTATGGTGCTAATGTTAATAACTACCTTTGAATAAGTTCCCTATTTTCTGTATGTGCTAGTAACAGAGCTCACCCATCGACACATTAGAGGGCTTGGGCCCTTCAGCTAGTTCTTCTGTAGTTTTGAGTCCATACCATTTTGATGTGCTTTGGTTTAATAAAGTTATCTTGATTTCCAAGCTCAATAATTTTAGAATTGACCCTGTGAGTGAAGAATTTTGGAGCTTTATAAGACTTCTTTAGCAGTAGTGATCTCAAACCATTTATGAGATCCAAGCTCCCTTCCCAGGTAACTGTTGCGAGCAACGCCATCATTTGTATGCCCTTAGCTGTCACCTAAGGAAAATTTGTATTGTTCATCTACTAGCCATGTATCTTTTGAAATCATTTTGTCATGTTTATAATGATGTACCTTATTGGTAAACAGTTCTTAGTTTGAATGTTTAACAATAGTGCCTTTAGTAAATTATTTTATAACCAAAACATATTGTTTTTTGTTAGATCAATGTAGCAGAATGTGGAAGTCCACATTGAGATGTAGAGCAAGAAATCTAAGTTTCTGTGCATTGTCTAGGTTTTAGTTTTATTTTAATAAGATTAAGTTTTTAGATCCAATGTAGGTTAGTAGCAAAATTGAGCAAGAGTTACCACATACTCCCTTGACCTCACACATACAGCTTCCTACCTAGGTTTTAGTTTTAAGGGATTAAAAAGGGCTAAGCCATGTTCTTTCTCATCATATATTACATTGAGATAAGTACTGAAACAAGCAACTATACAATTATAAGTAACATAGCTTCCAGAGTTGTTTTTAAAATATCCCACTAAAATTAGGTGTTAAAATGTATAGCAGTTAATCTGTCCTTGAGATTAAGAAAGACTATATTCAGGTATCTTGACCATGTAAATTTTTGATGAAGTATAATTACATTAACAGTTAAGGTAACAACTTGCAAAGCTATTTAATGATTTTAAACCTTAGCCATTTAACACTCAAGTTGTATTTTTGGCAATAAATTATTTGTCTGTACAGTGGTAAATTCTCATTGCACTTCACAGTTGACTGCCCCAGATGACCTGCTCTCTGAAATTTAGAAAGATTTGCTAATAGAAGTCTTTCTTAAGCTTATACTGACAGATGATCACTAGTGGAGAACAGCTTTTAATAGGTACTATCCTTCATTAAGATTTCAACCTGCAAGATTAAAACTCAAGAAGAAATGATCTAGTGGTTAACACTGACCTAAGATTTTATATAGCTGATCAACATCTGTTAGTGGGTTCTCTTTCTGAAATAAAAGTTAGCAGCAGTAGGATTATAAAGAGATCTAGAAAGATTATTAGGGAAGAACAAAGAGTCATACCATATTCTTAACAAAAGTGTGAGATGAGATAATTTTTTTTAAATGTCAGGGTCCGGAGTTTGAATATCTAGGGAGGCTCCTAGTATTCACATAATACTAGCAAGAGTAAGAAATCAGGCTTTAGTTAGAAAAATGAGATGCATATTTCTCAGCTGCCAATTTTTTTTAAATCCTGAGGATGTGTTTGGTTTGAGAGAGAGGAAGGAAGAAGAAACAGCGACATGAGAGAAACATCAATTGGTGCCTCCCATATGTGCCCTGACGGGATTGAATCCACAACCTTTTGGTGCACAGGATGATACTCCAACCAACCAACCGAGCAATCTGATCAGGGTCCATCTGCCCATTTTGAACAGTTATTTTCTCTGCCCTATAATTTTTTTGCTCAAGGCTTATTTTTATTCCTTTAAGGATCTCAAGATATGTGGTACGAAGGTTTAAGAGATGCAATGTTTAGTCATTAAAAACTCATATCCAAGTTAAATTGTGTAACATACTATTTGGTAAATTCAAGTTTTTGATATGACTGCTTTATTTGAATCAGGACAAACCTATTTGCTGCCAGATAAAAATCATCATGAGTCCAAGCTGTCATTGTTTCCATGTCCATAGTAATGAAGTCATTTAACATACTATTTATAAAGCTGTCATTTTCTTTTGTATAGTTTGACTATGCCAAATGAGGAACAATTATTAAGAATAAATTTTTGGAAAAAAGTAAAGTTCCATTAACAACATCTTCTGAGCCCAGTAACACAAAGCCTCAGAAAAATCAGAGTGTGATTGATGAGTATTTAGATGATGTTTTGATATTTCTCTTTGAAAGTAGGAGTTTAACTTTCTTCAAGGGACAAAGGTAACTTCAGTATACAAATGGCCTGAAAGAAATTACTTTTGCGGGGCAAAATTGTTAGTGAAGAAAGTGTCTAATTTTTCATCTAATAAGAATTTGTATAGAAAATAGCTGCAAAAGATAAGAAATGTATAGAATGATGCTACCTGAAGTTCAGTACAAGATTACACAAATTCATGATCTGAGCCAATTAAATATAAGAGAAGTAACACCAGCATGAGGTAAACACTAAAAACTTAAAAACTCCCAAGTACTTGAAAAAAGTTTAGTTACCCACTGTAATTGATATACATGTATCTATGTTTTATCTCTGTAAAAAGACGTAGTTAGAAAATGTATACACATAGTATGCACTGATTCAGTAAGTAAAAAACGCTCAAAATTTTAAGTCAGCCCTTTGAGAATGTGAATATATATACATTTTATACAATTTATATATATATGTATGTAAATTGCAAGAAGCCCCACTGTCTTTGGATCAGCTAAGCATTTCATTAGAGGTATCAGCTTCTTCAGAAGGAGGTAGGATACGAGATAGGAGTTATGGAGGCAAGAGTTTAGCATGTCCATTCCCAGTAACTTTCTGGGTATAAAACAAAATATAAGCTTGGGCCTTGCAGAATTCATCCATAGTGCACATGCTTAGCTTGGAGTCATTGCAGTGTACCCAGAACCCTAGAGTGGAGCACAGAAATATACCTTATAGGTTTATAAAGGAACGTTAGAAATTTCTAATATAAATCAAAATAGGGATTTAGAAGCAATAGTTTCAGAGAGAACAATTTTTCAAGTTTCTTTTTCAATTATAGTTGACATACAATATTATATAAGTTTCAGGTGTACAACAGTGATGAGATATTTGTATACCTTACAAGTGATACCATAGTAAATCTAGTACCCATCTGGCACCATACACAATTATTACAATATGACTAACTATATTCTCTATGCTGTACTTTACATCCCTGTGACCATTCATATAACTAGCAATTTGTACTTCATAATCTTTCATCTTTTTCACCCATTCCCCCCTGCACGCCGATCCTGTGTGGGAGACAGTAATTTGTTCTCTGTATCTGAGGTTTTTTTGTCTCTTTGTTTTTTAGATTCCACATATGTTGGTGTAAGTGAAATCATATGGTACTTGTCTGTCTTTGTCTGACTGACTTCCTTTAGCACAATACTGTCTAGGTCTATCTGTTGTTGCGAATAGCAAGTTTTCGCTCTTTTTTATGGCTGTGTAATATTTTATTGTATTTATGTACATCTTATCCATTCATCCATCAATGGACACCTAGGCTGAGTTAAGCTATTTTTGAAGAGAAAATAATCGTCTAGCCAATTCGCTTCTTTTAATGAGAGATACAACTTGGACTGTATTTACTCCAGAATTATCTGCCTTTATCCTAGAAGTAACTTGAAGTTCCTGATTAGTTCACTTGACACTATCTTTAGTTTTTGCTATAATCTTACCAGTTAATGATTTTGCTGCTTACCATACTATAAAGCAAATAGTGTGCAACTTACTTTTAGTACTTCGCTGTTAAACTATTTTCCTGGATTAACTGGGCTTTTTGTCCACACCTCTTTTCCTGTTTATATGTGTGTGTGTTGTGGGAGGAAATGGGCATGGGGGGGGGTCTCATTCCTTGTTTTACAGTAGGTGGGGAAAGGGGAAATAAAATGTGAAACCTAAATTCACTTTTGACCATGGAGGCAGTAAATTCAAGTGAGCTTTATAACCTGAAATCAGTTTGTTCCAAATGTCTGTGATCCCTCAGTTTATTACATGCTTTGTTCTTTAACAAAATGTAAGTGCATTCAACCAGTAAGCAGAGGACCTGCTCTTGGAAATGTACCTTTAAGAAAGGATAGCATACTCTTTCTGACATATAATTAATGAGACCATCCTTATTATCCTATCCCTATAGCTCTTAGAAGTCAAAACTACTGTAGTCTCAAAGAAAGACATCCAATTTTCTGCATTGACCTTCAGTATTTTCTATAAGCAATAATGCAGAAGCATTCTTCTTGAAAGAAAACAAGAGGTCAAGTGGCTTTGCTTATGATAATTTAGCAGCCAATTTAGAAATCATTAGAGCCTAAACTCCAGCTGCCAAGTCTAATCCAAGATAAAATACTTTTCCCCCTTCAGAATTATAGCAGTAGGCAGTGTAGTGTCCTGAGCCAAATTCTTTCCCATGGTATATTACTACAGCAGATAAGTCATAGATAAAACATTCTGCTTTGAGGGATTTCATGGACTCCCTGCAGCAGTAGGGCTCCATGTTTAAGATTTCTTTAGAGTCAACATGAACACCAGTCTTCTCTCAGATATTACGTCCTGACCATCTGTGAATAAACCAGGGCAAAATCATTAACAAAATCAAGGGAAAATAACCAGGTACTAGGTTCAGATAGTACAAAAACAAAACCCCTCAGAGTATGGAATACAAAGAATATTATATAATATATAATATAAACATAAAATCCTTTCAGTGCTGAAATTGGTTATAAATTAAAGAATTTAGCCCTGTCCAGGTAGCTCAGGTGGTTAGAGCATGGTCTTGATATGGCAAGGTTAAGGGTTTGATTCCCAGTCAGGGCACATATAAGAAACAACCAATGAATGGTCCTTTCTCCCTCTCTTTCTGTCAAATCAATAAATAAAATAAATTAAATATATATATGCTTATTTATTAAACAGGCCCAATCAGGTTTTAAAATAAATATTTGCCTTCTGTAATTAGATGATGATATAGGAAAAATTAACTTTCAGTTTCAGAAAAGAAAATTATGGTCCTATGACACTTTCTGCTTTTAACATAAATTTAAGGTACCAAAGGGTTTTTAATTTTTTATTGTCTTGTCACACAGCATGAGGAGGGTATCTCAGAAGCTAGAATTTGTCCTTGAGAAATACAATCTGGACCTTACCTTAGCCAGGTATGGAGAAAAAGCAGGACTAAACTGAACAGGGCACCTCTAATTTCATAATATAAGAAAAAATAGGAACTGTGACCCTTCTCTGTGTGTGAGTGAGCATAACTACCCATTAGTAGCAAAAGTCAAATAATGCCCCTGTGCTGGCATTTTCCCAATGCGGCCATGCTTCCCGGTACTGGATCTAAGTTACATGGCAAGCAATTTTTTTGTCACATAAATAGTACGAGCTGGTGCTATGGGGGAAAAGCGATGTAATAATACATGGTAGTTCTTCCAAGAGATTATAATCCATTTAGGGTGGAGTTGAACAGAGATAAGAGACAAACTTCAATGAAAATGACAGTGTTAAAGTACTAAATAAAACATGAAGTTAAGATAATAGCAAAGAAGGGAGAAAGGAATATGGACAGGTTTATGAAGGAAAAATGTGAAAATGGGGTAGAATCAGGGGCGGGAAGTGGGAATGACTGGGATGGGGGGAAGTGGTGAGGGGAAAATGGAGACAACTGTACTTGAACGATAATAATTTTTTTTTTTAATTGTGAAAATGCTTCTTAGTACAATTGAAAAACGGTATGGAGCTAAAGTGCAACTTGCACATTATATTATCTGCTGGACTAGGAGTCATAGCCCAGTCCTTCCTCATGAACTATATAAGAGATGCTATATCCAATGCACCTTTAACTTTAGTGAAGATGGAAGAGCAAGCCATGAAATAATGGGACCTACTTAACTTGAGATGTTCCTGTCATTCTCACTTTACCATAAAATTCAAACCTTATATTATTTAATTATGCTAAATGAACACTTGTAAGCCATCTAAACGGAAAATATTCATTCCTATTGATAAATTGGGTACCCAGTTATTTTTCTGCTGAAATACAGTAAAATGACAAAGAACAAGATAATGACTTACCCAGAATTCATAATGGTTTACTTCTGAGGACAGAGCAAGAGAAAAAGACTAGGAGGTGCACACAGGGAACTGCTAAGCTGTTGAAATACTCCTTTTCTTATGTTTCTTCAGAGTTCCTGGATGCCAATCCCATTCTCTCTTTTGTCTTTTATTTATCCTATATATTTTATACACTGGCAAATACAATGGTACTTTTTAACAGATAAAGGAAAAAGATAAATGTGGTAATAAAAGCAGTGTAAACAAAGTCTCTGAATCAGATAAATCAAGGCATGAAGGATTAAAAATATTTTGGGCAGAATAAAGAAGGAAATGAAGTCCAGTAGGTTTATACTAAGGAAAACTTAAAATGCCAGATTAAATAGCAATTATGAAGAACAGGAAGTTCTTCAACAGTTTATAGCAGCCAATTAATGATCAGTTTAAGTAACAAAAATTTAAATCCTTTTAGTTCTGTTTTTCACAGAATCTCATATACGTTCTCACTTCCCAATGCTCCCTGACCCTTGTTAGCTGAACCTGGAATACAGTATTAACCTAACTAATCTTCCTGTTTTCATTCTACTTGATTTTATACACAATGGTAGGTCTCGCCTGACTTTTCACTAAACCTTTTGTTGTAGACACCTCCCTATTCCTTCCTCCGTATCTTTATTCATGTTGCTTCTCCTTCTGTCTACACTCCATTCATTCACTTAAATATTTTTTGGACATCTACTATGCACAGAGCCTGTTCCACTGGTGGAAGGAGAGAAATAACTAAACTACTAACTGCAGACAACGGCTTTCGCCATACCCCGTATTAACCAACACAGGGTAATGTGATACTGAGGGTTGGGTGGTGCTTCTTTTAAATAGGATGGTCAGGGAAGCTCTCTCTAAAGAGAAGGCACATGCACTGAGACCTGAATGATATAAATCCCCTATGTCATTAGGCTTTGGGGACATTTAGATATTAGCTAACTCCCTCCTCCAAGTCTCAGATTAATCAGTTTGTTTATAGTTTGTGATATTTAGTATTTCTACTTCATCACCATTTCTGTGCATGTCTTAACCATAATCTTCTTGTGAAAAGGACCCTACTTTATATTCCTCAAAGAATATAGAACATTTTAAATTAAAAAGCACTCCCATGATGTTTTCCGACTATATCTAACTGAAATAACAGCACGGTTAACAGTGATTACCTCTGGGTAGTGGATTTGGGAAGATCGGTGATTTTACTTTGGGCTTTTACTTTATCTTCTGTAATGTCTGAAATACTTTAAAAACATACCTTTAACTGTTAAAAAATTAAACCATAGTCTCAATAGTTTTCAAAGCACAGCACATAAAGTACTTCTCATTCCTTAAGAGAACAGTAAGCCCTCAGATTAACATGGTTATTGCAATGTATGAAAGCCTATGCTTTGATTAAGCAGATTTGCCAACTTATTCCCCTGACTAAATATATTTTTGAAGTTTGTTTTAGTTTTTAACTGCTTTGAAATTAAACTGATGTACCTTTTGTTCAATTGAGCCAAATACTCTTAAGTTATAGATTTAAAAAGTTTTACATCTATAATATGCTGAATATTAAACAATACAAGCAGAAACTTACAAGGAAAATAATATTACTTAGCCAACCAAAATGTGAGGGGGTGTGCTAAATAGCAATGCATTCCACAAGGGAAGCTAATCAAGTTAGTTACTGAATATGGTGTCCACTGGTCAAGGCTAGAGACAATGACAGATCCCCCCCCCCACTCCTTAAAATAAAAGGCAGAAGTAGATGTAAGTAATCTACTAGTCAAGTACATAGTATTAAAATTTAATTCATCAAAAGTTAAGTTCTGAAGCACTGTAAGAATAAGAAATGGTAAGTTATAAGTGTATAGTCAGTAGGCAACTAATACTAATACTACTACTACTAACCTGAATCGTTTGAGATGTAGTCTAAGAATTTGAGGTAGGTGGCAAATCATAAGCTGTTTTTCGGCTTCTGTGAGTACAACTGGTTTTGAAGAAAACCTATGCTTTGCTGTGATATCAAAGAGAATGAAAATCAAATTTAAGGAAACAAGGAAAAGCTGAGTAAACTTTTAAAATAATTCACACATGCATTATCACTTAGACATCTACTGTGTTACAGATATTGTACTGTGCCAGAGATAAAGACATAGCTGTGCCCTCAAGAAACAAATTAGAATTAAAAACAAACAAACAAAAGAAAACCAGCCCTGGCTGGTGTGGCTCAGTGGACTGAGCACCTGCCTATGAACCAAAGGTTCTCCAGTTCGATTCCCAGTCAGGGCACATTCCTGGGTTGCAGGTCAGGTCCCCAGTAACCACACATTGTCGGGGGGTGCACAAGAGGCAACTGCACATTGATGTTTCTCTCCTTTCCCCTCTCTAAAAATAGATAAATAAAATCTTTGGAAAAAAAAGTGTCATTAAAAAAAACAACTTATGAGCTAGTCAAGGTAGACAGACATGTAAACAAGTAAACAACTTAATATAATCTTGTAAATAAGGCTGTAGTGCTGTAATATTTTAAAATGGATTCGGCTATGTCAAATAGGAAAAGTTAAAACTCTCCCTAAACAGACTTTAATATACTCTTCCTAAACTCTTAATTTAAAAAAGTTTCATAGTCAGTTCATTGATTGAGGCTAATTAAGATCCTAGAGGGCATGGGTCCTTACTGCCCAGAACACGCCGCCCCCCCGCCCCCGCCCCGTCCGAGAAGGCAGGCCTTCACTAGCTCTGCAGCTGAGGCCTCTCTCAGGGTCTTGCTTTTGCTCACTTAGCACCAGGTCTTTAAATGAGTGGAACTTAGGATTCATTTTGTTGTTCCCTATGCTTCTCTAGAGGTCCACCTAGGGATTGTGTCCTATAGCCTCCGTCTGGAATATTGCCTACCAAAGTTCGCTCTTGATGTCCAGGAGCTGTCCTGCAACTTGTACACCAGCTCCGACTGCAGCCATAGCAACACCTGATTTTCACGTAGGAGGTAGAATCAGTCCACCATAAACTGTCCTCTAAGCCAGCTCCACTTGTCCCCAGAAGCCTTCCTTCAAATTCTATGCCCCTGAGATCAGGTATCATCCAGCTGCTGATGAATGTCGTGGACCCACGTGTAGATCATCTCCCAGAACATACGATCCAAGTGAAGCTATACAAGGATGTCAACTCCTTGACTTACAACGTTAATCATTTGCTTTTATGTATTAAAGCAACTTTTTAGGCCTTTCTTTGGTAGACCCAGCAGATACACATACACATATTATAAAACCATATTCTGCATTCATTCATAATAGTGTTCTACTCCCTGATTTGGTGATGAAAGCATCTAGGACCACTCACATTTATGTCCAAGGAAAAATGTACATCATCATATAAATTTGATAAAAGATTTATTTTTTCTCTAACCATATAAATCTTAGGCTCCTTATTAACAGTTTATATTAGAAACACTCAGAAAACAATGTTAGTATATGTTATTTTATAAAATCACCAATTGATGTGATATTTCTTCAGTGCTAGATCATCCAGTGTTTCCCTTACATTACCTTAGAAGTTTAGTATCTAAAGCCCCAGAATCATTTTTTTCAGATGTGAAAATTATGGAAACCCCTGAAAATATAAACCTAAAATGCCATGTACACATTGATAGAGGAGATAAAGACACCACATAAAGACGCAACAGATCTGATGTGCTTTTATACACTGTTCCCCTGAAGGATACTTCCCTCTAACTGAAATGGCTATTTTACCTCCCAGTGTTGGGTGCCTGTACCGACCTCTATTAGAGAGAGTACTGTAGTAAATCTTAATTGTCTACCTGTTTCCTCCATTAGTAATATGAGCACCTTAAGTGTCTTACCTTTATCCATAGCAACTAGAACAATCACTAATATAGAAAAATAGTAGATGCTTTTGTAAATAAATCTTTGTTTTTATTGTGGTATAATCTTTGTGGAGAAGCCAATCTCCACAGCCGTAGTTCAGCAATGTATTATTGTCTATTACATAGATTTGTATCCTTACTGCCCGTGTGTGCACAAATACACACATGTATTATCTATATCAATGTTTTGGTCGGTAGTAAAAAGACTTAAAGCAAACATTTCTTTCAGTACTAAATAACATGCTTTCCTTTTACTATTCCTCTTTGCTATGTAATTCCGCCTCACCTATTAAATTTAAACTTTTTAATTTTATGAATCCATTTCCATAACTGCTACTTAAGGAATTTTTTCCAGCTTCCTTTCATTTGTGTTTCTCTTCGCTAATCTTAGAAAAGCAAGGAGAATATAGAGTCTCTACTTGTAGTTACACTGGTCACACACATAAATTTTTCCTTCTACAGCTTCTGTTTCTGTGAACTTGGCCAACATTTCAGTAACCAGGCATGGCTGAGAAGGAGTACCTTTTCCACTGCATTGGTGTCTTTCAGGAAAGTCCAGTGATAAGTCCCAGAAAGGCTCCATGGTATCTGATTTGCTGTCACATGCAAGACATGTAACCTGCAAACAAAAATATTAGTTTCAGCTTACAACGCTCCTGTCAAAACATTTACTCCTTTCACTAGAAGTCACTGCTGATAAAAAAGCTTTTCTTTTGAAAGTGCAATATCAGAATTCTGAATAATCTGCTTTGCATTATTTTTAGGCAAGTTTTTATTACAATTTTTCCTTCCAAACCACTGTCATTAAACTAACCATCTTACATTGGTGGACTTTAACTACTAGGCATTCAAAAAGCTCCAAGCACTTTAGTCAAATCTGAATTTAGGTAAAAAAGCAAACAAACTCTGGACTTATTTAATCAGATATACATTATGTGTGTGTATATGTATATTTATATATATTTATATGTATTTAATTTAATGTGTTAAGATCATTAGATTTGTAATTCTTTGCCCCTTTTCCTTCCTCATCTTTCACTAGTTGATTTTCTTTCCCCAAATCCTTATAACCTGTTAACTATGATACAAGTAAAATACTATTAGCATATTTTTATATACAGTTTTATATGCAGATATATATTACTGCACACATATTTTGAAGCCCTACGAACTGAACTTCAAAAGCTAGTAATATGACAAATAATGAGGTCATATTCCCACTTAAAGCAAACATCACTACATTAAAATCCTCATCAAAATACAGGTTCCAGCACAAATAACACTCCTTATTTATTACAAAATCTCTTATTACAAAATCATAAGCATGTAATTCTGTATCATAACAATATCACACTCAAGCATACCATATGACATTCTAGATGAAATGTTCAAATTAAAACTATAAATTATTACATCCTTATTATTACCCTACAACCACACTCAAGCAGGCCTTACTTCTGCCGGACCCTGTATAGGAGCCACAAAGAATATGGGCAGTTCTAACAACTTATGTAGGAAATACAGTAATTGGAAAGGGAAACAATAACAATTTGAAAAAGTAAAGAATTCATCAGGATTTAATGCCAACAAACACTGAAAATAATTGAATATAGACAATATGAAATATAGTTGATGCTTGAGCAACATCGGCATCTTCTAATTTATTCCCTATTGGATTAAACCCTCCTTAGTTCAATCTCTCAGAGAATGAATAAAATAATATGGTTAACTTAAGAAGCTCTGTTTCCTAACTTCCCCTCTCCACAAAAAAAGCTTTCACACAATGGACATAAAACTACTTCCAATGATTTATGAAGGAAACTGTAAATAAATGAACTTTTACATGTTTGTGAAAGTGATCTATTTTGACCTGAAAACAGTATTAGCTCCAACACACTAGACAGACAATGTGCATTTATGAGGCTTTACTGTACGAAGTCCCCACAATGAAAGTTATATTTTAAAAAATCCATACCTGACTAAGATGTCCGTGAAAAATATTATTCACAACATTCAAAACCTGTTTGATAAGTTTCCTTTGAGAAGTGGGGGTGAAGCTAGTAACTTGGTACCAGATGTCTCCAGTTCATGTTGTACTTTATCCAGAAGTTCACAAAGAAACTCCTGAGCATCCTGTTGGGCATAACCACGAAAAGCAGGAATTAGTCTCCACACTGAGTGTAGCAGAGCAAAGGATGAGACCAAGGTCCACTTTCTAGACCACATGACTTGGAACAAGGTATGCAATTCATGACAGAGAGAAATGTATTGTGAACTTGACTCCCTTGGCTGAAAAGTTCCATCTTTCTACTCTTTGATGCTCTACCACTTAGTCTAGATGATAAACTTAGGTGTCTGGAGTGGACAGAGCTCTTAGCTTTTTCTTGGCATTTATTCATTTGATATACTGCATCTGTGACTGATGGATGTTTACAAGATGATTTTGTCTTTTCATTAGCTGTCACAGCCAGCCATTGGTTCAGATCAAGTTTTAAAAAACATTGTCGAAAAATAAGTAAATGACTCAATACTTGAAGAACAGAGTTCATATAGCAAGTATTTCCCAAATTTCTTAATCCTGTTACACCAGGAGTTACAATTGGCCTTCGTTTAATTGAGGGGTCACTGGCTTTTTTTAATCTTATATCTTCTGAGGTAGATACTACTTTATCTTTTGCTAGTGATGCTGGGGTTTGGAGTGGTTCTTCAACAGGAACTATTTCTATTGTGGACAGAGCTAGACCTTGCAAATGTAGACTCTTTCTTGGAAGCATATTTTCCAGTTCTGCTTTAACTTGATGCTCTAATTCTTGCTGTCTTTCCTTAATTTCTCTTTTTTCTATTTTTTCCTGAAATTGTTCTTCTTGCCTTTTTCTTCCAATGGGTGATTGTTCAAACCAAATTCAAAAAATTTTACCCATTAGGATCCTTCTCCTGTGCCAAAGAGCAGCATACATTTGATCTTCAGTTTGAAGCAGGGAACGGGTGCCATCATGTAAGAAATAAGAATTACTTATACCCACAGATTGTAAAACCCTTCCACTATGAGTGGCGCAGTGATAATTTTGACTTTTGATTGCACTTAATGTACTTTGTAGTAACCTCAGTTCTCCACTTGCATTATCATTAAGAACATAATCATCACAAAGATAACAAAAACATACATATCATTCACCTCTCATGCAACAGTACGACTGCTTTCTTGAAAGCGCTTGAGTGCATGTTCTTCAATATGTCTTCCACAGGCAACATGGGAGCAGCTAAGGCAAGCCCAAACTGACTCAGTTGTATTGCAGTCCACACAACACCATTTCTGAGGGCTGAAAATGGAATGGTCTTCAGCAACTGCCCAATGTGTTTGCACTTATCCATTGTTAACTTTTATTTAGTCTAGCTGAGAAACACATAATCCAAATAAGTCTCTGTTCACACATGAAGCATCTGAAAACTAAGCAGAACACTGTCAATTTTAATAAAATAAAAACAAGAAGCCAGTAGTTTTCTTTTTCATAAGTATTTTTCCAAGAATAATCTTATGAATTTGTTTCCTCTGTTCAATTTCTGGGCTGCCTGTCATAATACCATAGGCAGTTTTCACATTTCCCTTGCTGTAGGCTTCTCCAATTTCTCATCCACCTTACTGTGAAAGAACATACACTTCACTTTACTTTCTGAGAGGGTTCCCTCTAAAAACTTTTAAAGTTTTCTGTCGCCCTCTACTGGTGAAGAATGGGTACTGACCACTTGTCACTGAACTAGAACGCATCCATTACTCAACAGTGTGAGGGCAGTCTAAGATTGGGACTGGAAAGACCAAACTATATCTCACTAATGTCTACATTCTGAGACTCTATGTGGAGTCACTAAATCACACTCCTAGTTAAAAAACATGAATTTTGAAGCAGAACAATTTAGGTTTGAATTCTACCTCTGCCACATACAATCATATGTCTGATTTGAACAAATATTTTAACTTCTCTAAACTTCATCTGTAAAATAGGGAAAATCATACCAACTTCAAATTGTATAAGAATTGAAATAACAAGCTATCTGACACACAGTAAATCTTCAGTAGATGGTAGCTATAATGGTGGCCATAGTGAATAAATCTTAATATTCTCTTTTATTTATTTAAATAAATCATATTTAATAGCTTACCTACCTTTTTATTTTTGGTTTTATATTAATAAATCCATAATGACCTTTATTTCATGGCTCTATAACCTACTCTGATTTGATAGACTTGACAGTTTGCCTTAGGACCAGAGAAAGAGGGAAGGGGAATGCCTATGTGTTTGAATAGACTCTCAGGAATGTGCAAGAACGTGTAAACAAATAAAGAGAAACAGGAAAAATACAAAGTGGATGGCAATATAATAAACTTTTACATTCTGGTAGGTCTAAACATTATGCTAAAAAACAAACGCACACGCAAAACCAACATAATAAAACAAACAAAACCTATTATAATTTTGACATCAAAACTTGTTTCTTTATCGGATAAAGTGAGGAACATTTCTGTTACAAGTACCTAAAAATGATGAACTGGAATCTAGTTTAAAGTAGGGATCACAAGACATTTTCTTTATTGATTTCACATAAACTGAACACAAATTTCTGGTCATAAGTGGAGACCTAGTTACAAAACACTCAAAACATTATATGTAGCATGATGAATATTTTAATTTTTTTAAGGCAGCAAGACAATATAAATTTCAATGGTACTTGTGGGTGCCGCCTACAGAGCCCTAAGAAAACTGCAAAGGTAAAGTTGATTTTTGGTTCCTTTCCACCTCTTTTCTTAACTTTTACATATAGGGTATCTCTGAATATAGAGTTAAGATTGACCAGTCCAATATTCACATGTATTCACATTTCAATGACATATTTTAAGTTTTCTTACCTTCCCTCAAAATTTCCTGAGGTCTAAAATCTGGTCAAAAACAGTATTTTATTAGAACTCCTAACATTCAACAATAGTTGCTAATGGCAAAATCAAGACATCAGTGATTAATATGCTCCATTATCTAAAACATTTCCAAGTACTTAGGCTAAAAATCTTAGATTCATTTTTGACTCCTCTTTTACTCTTCCCATACCAATCATTCATGAAAAATGGTTGGCTCTACCTTCAAAATCTATCTAGAATATGACTACTTATTACCAGGTAGTCCAAGCCATTAATCAGTCTCACCTGAATTACTGTAATAATGCTCCTAAATGGTCTCCCAGCTTTGATACTTGCTGCCACCAACTGTTACTCTCCACACAGCAGCTGAACACTCAGACTCAGACAACCAGGGTCCAGACCTGATGTTCCAGGGGGCCCCTGTTCTGGCCCTATGCCATTATGTGAAGTCAGCAGTCAAGGGTATGTGGCTACCGGGAACCTGTACATATCCCCAACTTGCCTTTTAGACCCACTCACTGGTACCTGGAACCTGGCGAATTCCCTGCCCCAGTAATCCACAAGCCTGCCTCCAGGACCTACAGACAATGAAAAGCCACTGAGAATTCTATAGAGGAGAATCACATGATCTGATAGCAGGCTGCAGAGGGATCTGAACTGTAGATCTAGAGAAACAGGTGATTAAAAGAGACTCTACTACTCTAGATGTTATAAGGAAATGAAAGCTTTCACCGTGTTGAAGCAAAGATGTGAACAGAGGTGTATTAGTGCTGAACAAACATTGGTTGAAAAAATCGACTTTTTAAAAAGACTGATTCAATATAGAGATTAAGAGGATCTAGGGCACTCTTCTATCTACTCTTATTTTAAAAGGATCATATAAAGAACACAGATATAATTTAAACTATTATTTCTGGCAAGTCAGACAATTTTCAATAATTATTTACTTAAAATGATGAAGAGGGAAATTTTGTTGATTTACACTCAAGGAAAATTACTTCATTCTAAAACTTTAAAGAGATGGTATGAGTCAACACCTTGAACAACATTCAGAAAAGAAGAATCAAAAGAAAAAAACCTAGAAAGAATATTTTATATACATATAAAATATATTTTAAAAAAATATTAAGATATACACATTCTGGGGTTATCTCTCAGTAGTGGGGCTACAAGTTATTTTCTTTTTATTAATCCATATTTTTAAATTTCCAAGAATAATAAACATGTTACTTCTATAATAAGTTTTAAGGAAGACAATGCTATGTACATGCTAAATTATACACTAGCCTCTTTAATCCCTTCTCTGTATTCTGCAAATAAATTCCCTTGGTTACAAGGAATTTGCCTACTTCACTGCATTTGTTACTAAAAATATCTATTTAGATGATGGCAGTGTCCCTGACCTTCCACAGACAGTAGCCTATAATTGAATAGCATGATTCCATTCAATGCAAAATTGTGAAAAGGGTGGAATGTTGATCAGATGCCATCTCGGACAGGCAACACAGCAGGAGAGCAGCATCATGGCAAATGGTTAGGGAGCACACTCTGCAATGAAATGCCTGAGTTTAACACTGGGCTGTGTTTACTATGTGGCCTAGACAAATTTATTTATGCTCCATATACCCCAGTTTTCTTATCTGGAAAATAACAGTGATATTAACACCAATAAGGCTGTTGAGGGGATAAGAGAAACTTACATTTGCAAAGCACATAGAATGATTCCTGGCACTAATTTATGGCCCTCAGTACATCTTAGCTATCAACAACTAAACTATCAATAATGATAATGATATTTTGTTAATTTCTCACTTTTAGTCAGGGGTTCCTTTTCAGTCAAATGTGTAGTAAACTCAACTAAGGTGCTGATAAGTAAGATCTTCGTTGAGAATTAAGGTCTGACCTCTCCCAGGGGTATTGGCATTTTAAAAGGGGGGGGGGGTCTCTCAAAAATAAAGTCTTCTTAAAAACCCAGAGAAGTGAAGCCAGAATGGTGGAATGACAGATCATGAGATGAATATTTTAGAGCAGGGGCCCACTTACCCTGTCTACTTATGAAAGAAACCAGTAGAGGATGGACGGCCAAAGGAAGGGCAAGGAGGAAAGCAGGAGAGAGCCACAGAGGCAGGCTGCTGGCACTGGAGATCTCCAGTTTGTTCTGCTGCTTGGAGCCAAAGCTCAGAGACAGTCACCAGGGCATCTCCGAAGGGGCTTCATCACACAAATATCTACAAGCTTGGCGGAAAAAGGGGTGGGGGGCTCAGAGCATTTTCTTTACACTTCCCACTTTCCTCTACAGAGTTCAGAGCACTTCTTTCATTTGCTAATCCACTGCTGAGAATCTATTAACTCTGGCTCTAGCAGACTAGGTTTGTGATTTTGGCTGTATACTCATTTTAAAGAGAGATAACAGAACATTTTTGTATTCCCTATGTAGACTCTGATAAAATGTCACCTATTCCTACATGTAACAGCAACATAAAAATAGTCGAGATACCTTGTTTTCTTTTAAAAAATATTTATTTATTTTTAGAGAAAGGGGAAAGGAGGGAGAAAGAGATGGAGAGAAACATCGATGTGTGAGAGACACATTGTGATCGGTTGCTCTTGCATGCCCCCAACCAGGGATCTGGCCCACAACCCAGGCATGTGCCCTGACTGGGAATCAAACCAGTGACCTTTCAGCCTGCAGGTCAGTGCTCAATCCACTGAGCCGCACCAGCCAGGGCTCACGATATTCTGAATGAAATCTACATATATTATTAAAATTATTCTAATATTTTCTCATATATTGTAAAAATGTACCAAAACTGAAATTCCAATTAATAGCTATGAAATGGCCTTTTTAAAAAACCAAGTATACTAATCTGTATTTTGAAGACAGATGATTTATAAATATTGTAAAAGCTTTTTTGGTCATTTTTCACTGCTTAAAGACAAAATATTTTAATTTTTTAAAGAAACTATTCAAGCTATTCAAACTTTTCATGTCATATAACTGAGCAAACATTTTTAGTTTCAAAATTCCCTTCAGAACATTTCTTAAGTTTAAGAAAATAACTGTATTGAACTTATTGAGTTAGCTTATCATTAAAGCAATTATAAAATAGTAAGCTAAATTGACTGGAAGAGAAAAAAGATGTAAGACTAATTATACACAGTATTTTTAGTTAAAAGTTTATATCACACACAAAAATCAAGTAAGATCACAGGTAAAATATTTAATCTATTAAAGTTCAACAGCACAAAATTGCTTATATTTACCACCCAGTGAGAATTCTCTGGTATAAATCTTTATTTACTCATTGCAACATAAATCCAGGCTTTAGCATGTAGCAATACCTTTCTGATCTAATATAACGTTTTTTCAAACCTCTTGTCATAATAAAACTTCAAAAACCAGATTTGGATAGCTCACTACCAAGACTTTATCCTTAGCCCTAACCTTTCTGAATCAGTCTGAGACACACTTCAAACTCAGCTTATTATATTCATCTTGCCTTCACAGAATTACCTTCTTTTTAAATATTCTCTTATTAAAGATACTGTATTATATTATTTAAGTACCCAGACTAGACATCTTTAAAGTTTTAGGGTTGTTTTTTAAAGATTTTATTAATTTATTCTTAGAGAGAGGATGGAAAGAAGAAAGAGAGGGAGAGAAACATGAATGTGTGGTTACTTCTCATGCACCCCCCACTGGGGACCTAGCCTGCAACCAGGCACATGCCCTGACTGGGAATCAAACTGCCGACCCTTTGGTTTGCAGGCCCATGCTCAATCCACTGAGCCACACCAGCCAGGGCATTTTTGGGGTTTTTTTTGACATCCTCCCTCCCACGTTGTTTGTCACCAATGTATATAGGGCTATCATTCCCCAAGTCTTTATTCCTTTCCATTTCCAGAGCTATTGTTCTCATTATGGATTTTATTATATCATTCCTGAAGCACAGCAGAAATCTCCAAATTGGTCTTCCAACAGCTGAATTCTCATTCTCCTCCATAGTACTATCCTACCAAAAAAGACTTTGAGCATTTAACTAGTACTTAAAAATCCTTTGTTTTCCTATAGTCCAATAAGGCAGTAGATTTTTAACTTTGAATAAGATTCAAAGAAATTTTACATTGGGTTATAGTAAATGTGTGCACACACATCACATGCACACACACACCTGGAAGAAAAGTTTCATAAATAATCCTTACAAGAATAATGTATTCTAATATTTCCTCTTATTTCATTTTTTTAAATGCTAATCATGATGGCAGTTAGACAAATACTGCAATAAAAATTATACATCCGTCAGTCTTGCTTTCAAAATTCTTCAGATTCCAACCTATCTTCTTTGTTTTCTTATTACCTTTCTGTGCACTCCAGCCAAAAAAGAATCATTCCCAGCTCATTTCCTGAACTCATCTTCATCATTCCCTCACCTCCATCTTTTAAAAATGTATTCATCCTCCAAAGCCCAACTTCGTCATAATGTATTTCTAGATAAAAAAAATCTCTTTTCTTGTAACTTCCTAAGGACTTGAGTGGTGCCAAATATGAATCCCTGTGTTTGTGTGTGTGTGTATATATATCTTTATTCTGCCACCTAACTGTTGGGTAGGTTCTCTATTCAACATTTGAAATGTTGAACTAGATTTCAACACTTTTATCACTTTAATAAAAAGAAAACAGTGCTGGTCAGTGTGGTTGGAGCATTATCCTGTAACCAAAGGTTGTGGGTTTGACTCCTGGTCAGGGCACATGCCTAGTTTGTAGGTTACATCCTTGGTCCTGGTGCCTACAATCCCTAGTTCTAGTGCAAGTGGGAGGCAACCTTCTTATGGATGTTTCTCCCTCTCTCCTTTTCTCTCTCCCCTCTGCTCTGTCTAGAAGCAATGAAAAAAATGTCCTCGGGTGAGGATAAAAAATAATAAAATAAGGGCTTTATGAAGATCTTACAGGTTTTATAGACATGCTATTTCAGGCTACCAAATTCTTGGCACAATCAATCAACTGGTATTCATTGCAGGTCTCACTTCAGTTCTCTTTATGACATTTGTATTAGTGGATAAGAATAGGAAGTTATTGCTCACTAGTGGCCCAAATTTCCCTTCAACCTCAACCAAGTGGTTATCTTTTCCTCTGTGATCAGTTAAGGCATAGTTTCCTGATAATTTGTGATGTCATTATCCTACTTTCTCTATCCTTAATTGAGACTATGTGTTTTGTCCCATGTTACATGCTTTCAGATACCCAAAATAGATTTTATATAAAAAGCAAACTGAGACATACTTCCTCATCCCTAATTAGGTGTAGGTTGCTTTGAAATTTTGTATTACCATATTTTGCCACATACAATGTTCTCCCATGTATAATGTGCACCCATGTTTTCGGCCCAAACTTTCAGGGAAAAAATCTTATGCTTTAATTTTTTTATTCAATTTTTTATTTAGTTATATTTAAAAACAAAACCGATTATCATATTCCAGGGTATTACTTTGCATACAGACATTGTTATTATTTTCTAAAGTTATACTTTTAACACATAAGCATAAATAAAATAATTAAAAACATTTATATAGATACAGAATTAGTATTAACCATGTATAATGCACATCCTTATTTTTCCCTCAAAATTTTGGGTAAAAAAGTGTGCATTATACACTGCAAATAGTTACCCTTTAAATAAATAGTCAAGCTCTAAGTATTAAGTATTTCTAAGATCTACAAGAATTTCTGAAAAAAGAAGGGTAGCTACTTCAAAAATTAACATTCTACTATAAATTTTAGTTATCTTCAATATAATGATCTTCTGACCTGAACATTCCTTTTCTACTTCAGTTTCTTAATAAGACACTTAGAAAGTGTGGAAAGGAAAAACATAGTTTTTTGAATAAATGAAGTGGCAGCAGGTGCTGGCAGCGCTAAGACCCGAATGAGGGGAAAAAGATACATTCCTTCTAGACCCAGGACCACCACCGCCCTTGCTAACGCTCCCACGGGTTTCGAGCCACTTAGCGGCACTCAGAAGGGGTTAGGGTGCGGTTTTCTCTCGACAGTGTCGGGTCTGCAAGCGCCCCAGCCCTCCTCAGACTGGCGATCGCATCTCCTCAACGCTCCAGACCCAAGTCGGAGCATAACCCCCCATCCGCATTCAAGCCCCCCAATTTAGCCTTCTCCCCCGCAGCCCAGCGCGGGGTGGCTACGCTGTGTCCCTAGCCACAGGGAACTCGGCTCCTCCCAGTGTCTCCGGCTGCTCACAAGGTGGCCGGCCACCTGGACACCGACTAGGACACATCGCCCCGCCCACTGAATCTTCCCAGAGGCTCTAATTCTAAATTCGACCGACCCACACCGCCTTCTCCGGGTGCCCCTCCGCTCACTCCCGCAAGTCGTTCTGCAGCTCCCTTCCCTCCCTGCCCGCCTCAAGCCCACACCTGCAACTTGCAGGGCGGGGAAAACGCCGCCAGGTGCCTCCTGGCCCCGGGAGCTCCCATCGACCTCTGCTCCCGCAGGTTGCCGCGCTCCGCCAGAATCTGCAGCCGCGCAGCGCGTGCCCCTCCTGCACACTCACCAGCCGCGGTTGGAACGTCCATCTTTGTGCTCCCTCCCCCAGCCCCCCAGCCAGTTCGGAGGCCGTGGCCAGCTGGGTAGGGCGGCTACATCAGCGGTGACGCCCCTCCGGCCCCGCCCCTTTGCCTGCGGACCGACTGGGGGCGGGGTCCTGTAGGGGGCGTGGCTCTGCGCTGCTGCTCCCCGCGGCGGTGGAGACGCCGCCTGAGGAGAAGCGACGCCAGGCCTTCACCTCCGCGCGTGGGACCGACTGATCCCGGCGCCTGGAACTCAGAGTAGGCAGCAGAAGCTTCTTCCCGGGGCGAGCAGGCTTCGCACCTGTCGTGACCGCCCGGGTCTGGGAGGGCCCATCCGTGTTTACTACGAGCTTGTGAGATGCCGAATACTCCACAGCCGTCGTTAACTCCGTCGGAGTAACTTGCCCGGCGTCGAATAGCCTGACAGAAATGCAGGCCAGTTCCGTTACCTTCAAAATCTTCCCAAATTAACTGGCATAGACATTTTTCAAGGAAACGTTTCCGTCCCGAGGAGGCACCTGGGTGTGAGCACAAGTGGCGATGGCTGTTTTAAGCTTGGCTTCCTCAGACAGCAGTCGGGCGAATAAGGTTCCAGAACAGGAAGCTTCCTGAAAAGTAAGACTTCAAGGACACGAAAAGGCCCCTCTGCCCAAAATGACCTTGTCCGAAATTGCCAACTTAAGATAATGAAGTAGATTTCGAAAAGAAGCAAAGAGAAGAGACTGAGAAAATCTGGAGACGAGGAAAGTCAAGCCTATAGATACAAGATTAATCCATTAATATTTAGAGCTTTTACTTGGCGCTGAGCTCTGAGCCAGTCGTACCTCCGCTACTCTGTGGAGAATATTAAAAGTGAAGACACTGTCTTCCTCAGAGGAGCTTGAAGCAGTAGCAGACGAACATGCAAAGTTAGTAACATGTAACCTGTCACCGGAGTACAGTATCTTGAGATACGTGAGGCAAGCTATAATATTGCTTTTATCTTTTAATCAATAGTTCTGCTTTGGGGAATATCCTTCAGTGGTCTGACCTGAAAAAAAAAAGTGAGCAAGAAAAGGTATTCATAGCATTATTTTCCAAACAACAAAAGTTTGAAGGAGAAAAAAATGTCTAACCAAAGGAAAATGGCTAATTAACACCAGGCATATTAACCTCAGGAATTCTTACGTAGATAACAAAATGACAATAGAGTGTAATCAATTTATACTTGAATGCGTAACAAATACGTACATGATTCAACTGCATAAAAGGTAGTTATGCGCATAAAGATTAAAGATAAGGAGTGAGTTTGTATAGTTTAATGCTTCCATTTTTCTGATATACTTAACTGCATAATTCTTTCCAATTCAATTCTGTCCCCAGTGCATTCCTCCCACTAAAAAAAAGCTATTTTGTAATTTCCCCACCACCTTAATTTCTAAGATGTATGAAATGTGTTACATGAGCGTGTGTCTTAAGAGGAAGTATTTCCGCCAATTAAGTATTTCTGGGATAACAATATAGTTTTTCCTGTAGTGCCTCGAGAGCAAAATATAACAAAGGTTAAAATCCTTGCTCTTATTTTAATGTCATAAAACACTTATGGAGGGTCATTGGGCAAACTCTATCAAGATTCTGCCACTTCTAATCTAGTAATTCCATTTTAGAAATACGAAAAGTGTTTTCCCAAGACTAAGGCAGTTTAGAAGGCTGTTCGTGTCAACGTTATTTAGAATCGTGAAAACCACAACCTAACTGTTCAGCACAATAAGAACGGTTAAGTATATCTGGTACATTCACAGGACAGGCATATCCTTATACAGTCATCAAAATTCTTATTTTCAGAAATAAGTGAAGGGATGTAGGTCAAGCCAACTGTATTCTGCCATTCCCAATCCTCTGACAGTTTCCTTCATAGATTTACTTATGGTACCATGGATACATGACCCCTTCTCCCCCTTTACAACAGTTTATTGGACTGGGATGGACACTGGACCCAGAGGCAATCAATCTGTAGGAAGCTTGTTAAAGCTCTACCTAAACACTGTGCAAGATGAAAGAGAATTGAGTTGGCTGGTGTGGCTCAGTGGGTTAAGTGCAGGCCTGTGAACCAAAGGGTTGCTGGTTTGATTCCCAGTCAGGGCACATGCTGGGGTTGCGGGCCAGGTCCCCAGTTGGGGACATGAGAGAGGCAACCACACATTGATGTTTCTCTCCCTCCCTCCCCCTCTCTAAAAATAAATAAATAAAATCTTTTTAAAAATTAAAAAAAAAAGAAATAGAGTTGAGGTAGATTAAATAATGGTTTAAAAGCACATTGAGTAGGCAAGCAGTGGACACCCGGCAGTGGACACCCGGCAGTGGACACTGAGCACAAGAGTGCAAATAATAAAAGAACATAGGGAGTAGCAGCTGAGTTAGAACAAGCAGTAGCAGGTAACAAAATGCTGAGTAGATGCTGAGTAGAACTGCTTGGATTTTAGGAGTCTCTAAAAAAACTATAACAATAAAAACTAAAAGCAGAATGCAAAAAATGTATATACCGGCCCTGGCTGGTGTAGCTCAGTGGATTGAGTGCGGGCTGGGAACCAAAGGGTCTTGGTTCGATTCCCAGTCAAGGCACATGCCTGGGTTGTGGACCAGGTCCCCGGTGAGGGCCATGTGAGAGGCAACCATACATTGCTGTTTCTCTTCCTCTCTTTCTCCCTCCCTTCCCCCCTCTAAAAATAAATAAAATCTTTAAAAAAAATGTGTATATCGTATTTTAAAATATGTATGCATAAATTATTCACTGAATAACAATTGAAGGAAACATTAACATTTTAATGATAGATTACAAGTTATTTTTTTATAATCTTTTTACAATGATGATAATTCTTAAAAACTATTTTAAAGAGATAAGTAGAATGAGACCATCAATAGTCAAAAATTCTAATCAAAGTGAGTTGTATGTAATCAAAGTAACTAGCAGGCAGAAGAAGTCTCTGAAGGAAAGAGAATTCTCTGAGATCATAAATGGCATCAAGGAAAAGCTGGCACTTAGGCTGAGTCTTCTAAGGACTAAAATGATTTGAATAAATGAAGGAAGTAAAATGAGAAGACAAAGTAAAGACAAGCTAAGACACAGGTGGAGGGTAATGAATAGGGTGTCCTCAATAAAATGATTTGAGTACAAAAATGTAAGCTAGGGAGAGGTGCTGGGTTCTAGGGAGGGGGAGTGGAGATAAGAAATTTTCTGGAAATTGTTAATGTGTTAATAATTAAGGAGTAGTAATGAGATAGTTTTTCATATAACCTTTTTTTTTTTTTTAAAGATTTTATTTATTTTTAGAGAGAGGAGAAGGCAGGGAGACAGAGAGGGAGAGAAACAGCAATGTGTGGTTGCCTCTCATATGGCCCTCACTGGGGACCTGGCCCGCAACCCAGGCATGTGCCCTGACCGGGAATCGAATCGGGACCGTCTGGTTCCCAGCCCGCGCTCAATCTACCGAGCTACACCAGCCAGGGCCATATAACCTTTTCTTTATATTTATTGTTATTACTCAACTTTGAAAATTTTTTCTTTACTCCAGGTCTTAACAGCCTAGACCTAAATTATAGGTTGTCTAACTTGTTTCCTGAGCTCCAGAACCTCTCTATTGGAATCTCATTTTTTCATAGCTGTCATAAAATCATTTGTATCATATTTTTATTTTGTTTTTTTACCCACGTCATCAAATCTAAGCTTTTTACTAAAACAAAAAAATGTATTTTTCCCTTCCCAACTTCTGCAACTGACTTCCCCAAACTTACCTATTACAACATCCTCAAATCCCCAAATGGCCCTTTGATTGTTAAGAAGTCACTCTCTGCATGGTCTCCCACACTTCAGTCACTCCCACCTTTAAATCAAGGCAGATGTTCATCTCCTAAGTAGAAGCTGGACAACTTTCACTACTGCAAATCATTACAATCAACCTCTTTCAGAGATGGCTTAAACTCTCACCTCCTAGAAACTGCTTTCCTAGAAACAACTGGGCTTCCAGATTCCCCACTCCCCACCCCCACTAGTCCATTATTATGCAGTCACAGCTTTTGTTCTTAAGTTTCACGCCTGGATCTCTCTTTGCTTTGCTACCTTTTCAAAGGCAAGAGCTGTGCACTTGCTCCATTTGAATACTTCTCCATGGCTTGTGGTACAGTGCTGGCCAAAAATACTCTTAAAATGCTTAATGAAATAACAAAATTAAAAGTTTCCTAGAACAATGTAGGGTTGTAAAAAATGATGTCTAGAAGTTTCCCTTGTTTCCACAGTTTTCATATTAGGAGAAATAGTTTGTCCATTCTAAAAGGTAAGTGGACAGTTTCCTAAACAGGATAAAATTTTTATAACTCTGATACCTCAACTCTGAGGCCATACCCAACTTTTGAAGCAGGCACAACACAAACTGGTTTTGTTTCTTGTGTCCCGAGAAGAGAGTGAATGAATTTTCAGAATTTTCTAGTCTGATCTTTCATGAATCTGAGAAATAGGAACCCTATTTGTAGACAAATGATGAATTTATGAGCTTGTTAACTTACAGGAAACTTTTCCCAAAACGAGGACAAATGTTACTATCTAATAACTTTGGAGTTATTAAAGATTCATTTGACAAATATTGTTTGAGCACCTATGTGCCTGGCACCATGCTAGGCACTGAAATGTCCATAGCCTTCATTTAAATGTCATAGAGGAAGCAGGTAAAG
>PVJI01019626.1:0-30908 GCA_004026765.1 Micronycteris hirsuta | reverse complement strand
GTGCCCTCCATAGTGATTCCTGAAAACCCTTCTCCCCTTTGTCCCCTCCCCCCTCCCCCCTGGCTATTGTTAGACTGTTCTTAATTTCAATGTCTCTGGTTATGTTCTGCTTGCTTTCTGCTTTTGTTGATTATGATCCAGTCAAAGGTGAGATCATATGGTATCTGTCCCTCACCGCCTGGCTCACTTGTTTTACTTATTTTTTAAGACTATATTCAGACAGCTGTGTAGGCCATTCTCCATTTGCTATTATTCTCTTTTCAAAAGTATTGTTCGTTTGTCTTGTCTGTTCTTCCATACTAATTTAAAGACAATTTTGTTAAGTACAAAAATATTTCCATGCAGCTTTTCAAAAGGATGTGTAAGCTTCTGGTAAACTTTCATATATGAAACATCCTTCAATAAATATTGATAAGTGAGAAAACAAGAAGAACCATGTCTAGTAAATTACCTTTGATGTTACAAATGAATAAAAATTGTATTTAATTGCATATCCAAAGGATTTCTGTGGAGGGACATATAAAAAACAGTTCTTAGTTTCAGGTTTTAAAGACCGGGGTAGGTAGAAGATTTACTTTTCATTAAATATTCTTTTGTATTTTTGAATTTGTAACATGTGTACCTATTGAATAAAACAAATTAAAAGTTTTCAATGATCAAATAGCCCTGTAGGTATGTTTTAAATTATTCTGAGGTTTTCATATTCAGAGAATTAAATCTGGCAAAATAAAGCGATTGCTCCAAATGACCAGCACACTCTCAACTACACCAGAGAGCTCTTCTATGTTCGCCTCAAGGAGGGGAAAGCAGAGAACCCACAAGAAAACCGAGTCCAAGAAGCACTTTTTTTTTTTTTTACTGCTTCCTAGTTTTTGTGTAAGTCATCTTGAACAGAAGATTTTTAATTTAAATATCATTCAGTTTCTGAATGCATCTTTAAAAAGTAGTTGAGGGTAGAACATTAATTTATGGAGACTGGGGAAAGTTGTGAAGACCCAGTGTAAAGAAGGTAAATGGTTGAGGGAAGGATGGGACCCAATATAATCTATACAATAATATTTGGTGGGAAAAATTATGCAGTGCCCTGGGCCATTGCTGTGAACTGGTATGTAATAATGATACATAGAAAGTGTCCCCTTCTCACACAAGTAAGAAAAGTGTCCTGACAAAGGGCTTTAATGCTTCTTATCTTAATATCAGAGGAGAGAATGGAGCTTCCTCTGGAGAACATTCGGAAGCCATGCATCCTGCTCAGATTAGAGGGACAAGGCTGATTGTCCCTTTGATTGTTCCTCTGATTGTCCCAATTCACAGATTGCATTTGGAATACAGCAATGCTTTTCTTTTCTTTTTTGATTTAAACTTTATTGTATCTTTTCCCATTACTGTTTAGTCTCTTTATACCCCACTCCCTCCGGCAATCACCACACTGTTGTCCATGTCCATGAGTCCTTTTTCCTTTCTGCTCAATCACTCCAGCCCCTCCCCTCCCTGCCCCAATAGCTGCTATCTGCTCTCCATCTGTCTCTGTTTTGCTTGTTAGTTCAGTTTGTTCATGAGATTCCACATATGAGTGAAACCATATTATATTTGTCTTTCTCTGACTGGCTTATTTCACTTAGCATAATGTTTTCCAGGTCCATCCATGCTGTCCCAAAGGGTAAAATTTTCTTCTTTTTTATGACTGAGTAGAATTCCATTGTATAAATGTCCCATAGTTGTTTTATCTACTAGTCTCTTGATGGACACTGGGCTGCTTCTATATCTTGACAATTGTAAATGATGCTGCAATGAATATAACGGTGCTTATGTTCTTTCAAATTAGTGTTTTGGGTTCCTTCAGATATATTCCCAGAAGTGGGATTGCTGGGTCAACAGGAAGATCCATTTTTAATTTTTTGAGGTATCTCCATTCTGCTTTCCACAGTGGCTCTATTAGTTTGCATTCACACCAACAGTACAAAAGGGTTCCCCTTTGTCCACGTCCTCTCCAACACTTGTTGTTTGTTGATTTATTGGCAATGGCCATTCTGACAGAATGAGATGGTATCTCATTGTGGTTTTAATTTGTATTTCTCTGATGCATAGTGACATTGAGCATCTTTTCATATGTCTATTGGCCATGTGTATGTCCTCTTTGGTGAAGTGTCTATTTAGGTCCTTTGACTATTTTTTAAATTGGCTTGTTTATTTTTCTTGGTGTTGAGTTGTGTAAGTACTTTATAAATTTTGGATATTACTCCCTTATCAGATATATCTTTGGCAAATATGTTCTCCCATTCCTGGGTCGTCTTTTTATTTTGTTAATGATTTCCTTCACTGTGCAAAAACTTTTTAGTTTGATGTAGTCCTTTTGTTTATTTTTTCTTTTGTTTCCCTTTCTAGGGAGATATATCTAACAAAAACATTTCTGTAGGTAATGCCCAAGATTTTGCTGCCTATATTTTCTTCTAGGACTTTTGTGGTTTCAGGTCTAACATTTACGTCTTTGATCCATGTTTGAATTTATTCTTGTGTGTGGTGAAAGGAGATGGTTTAGTTTAATTTTTCTGCATGTTTCTGTGCAATATTCCCAACACCATTTATTGAATAAACTATCTTTGGCCCATTGTACATGCTTGCTTCCTCTGTTGAATATTACCATATTTTTCAGACTATCACACACACTGGGCCATAAGACGCATCTAGGTTTTAGAGGAGGAAAATAGGAAAAAAAATGTTGAAGCCAAAAATGTAGTAAAATACTTAATAACATAAATAACATAATATTTCACCAATGCGAGCCAGATAAGGTACATTCAGACTATAAGATGCACCCCCATTTTCCTCCCAAATTTGGGGAGGGTGCATCTTATAGTCTGAAAAATATGGCAATTGACTATAAAGGTGTGTGTTTATTTCTGTGCTCTCTATTCTGTTCCATTGATCTATGTGTCTGTTTTTATGCCAGTACTGGGCTGTTTTGATTACTATGGCCTTATAGTATAGTTTGATGTTAGGTAGCATGATTCCTCCAACTTTGTTCTTCTTTCTCAGGATCACTGTTACTATGCTGAGTCTTTTGTGGTTCTGTATAAATTTTAGAAATATTTGTTCTACTTCTGTGAAATAAATCATTGGAATCTTGATAGGAATTGTGTTGAATCTATAGATTGTTTTGGGTAGTATAGAAATTTTAATGATGTTAATCTTTCCTATTCATGAACACGATATGTGCTTCCACTTATTTGTGTTTTCTTTGATTTCTTTCTTCAGTGTCTTACAATTTTCTGAGCATAGGTCTTTTACATCTGTGGTTAGGTTTATTCCTAGGTATTTCATTCCTTTTGAAGCAATTGGAAATGGGATTGTTTTCTTGATTTCCCTTTCTGTTGGTTTGTTATTGGCATAAAAAAATGCAACTGATTTCTGGATATTAATTTTGTATCCTGGCAACTTTGCTGAATTCATTTATCAGTTCTAGTATTTTCTCGGTGGAATCTTTAGGGTTTCTGATATACAGTATCATGTCATCTGCAGATAAAGACAGTTTTACTTCTTCCTTTCCAATTTTTATGTCTTTTATTTCTTCTTTTTGTCTGATTGCTGTGACTAGGACTTCCAGTACTATGTTGCATAAGAGAGGTGAAAGCAGACATCCCTGTCTTGTTTCTTATCTTAAGGGGAATGTTTGTAGCTTTTGTCCATTGAGTATGATGCTGGCAGTGGGTTTGTCATATATGGGCTTTATTATATTTAGGTGTGTTCCATTTCCATTCTGCTGAGAGTTTTGATCATAAATGGTGCTGGATTTTATCAAATGCTTTTTCTGCAACTATTGATAGTGTCATGTTGTTTTTATCCTTCATTTTGTTTTCAATGTGAATCACATTTACTGATTTGTGAGTGTTGTACCAACTTTGCATTCCCGGAATAAACCTCATTTGTTAATGTGTATGATCTTTTTGATGCATGCTGTATTTGGTTTGCTAATATTTTTGTTTAGAATTTTAGCTTCTATGTTCATCAAGGATATTGGCCTATAATTTTTTTCTTTGTAGAGTCTTTATCTCGTTTTATAATTAGGATAATGGTGGCCTCATAAAATGAGTTTGGGAGCCCTCCCTTCTCTTGAATTTTATAAAATAGTTTGAGAAGGAGAGGTGTTAGTTCTCAGAATGTTTGGTAAACTTTACCTGTGAAGCCATCTGGTCCAGGGCTCTTGTTTGTTGGGAGTTTTTTTTTTGATACTGCTTCAATTTCATTATGTATAATATGTCTATTCAGATTCTTTGATTCTTCCTGAGTTATTTTTGGAAGATTGTATGTTTCTAGGAATCTATGCATTTCGTGTATGTTGTCCAGTTTGTTGGTGCGTAATAGTTCACAATATTTTCTTACGGTCTTTTGCATTTCTTTGATGTCAGATGTTATTTCTCCTCTTTCATTCTGATTTTATTTATATGGGTCCTTTCTCTTTTTCTCTTGATGAGCCTGGTTAAAGGTTTGTCAATCTAGTTTATCTTTTGAAAGAACCAACTCTTGGATTCATTGACCTTTTGCATTATTTTTTAAGACTCTATTTCATTTATTTCTGCTCTAATCTTTATTATAACAAATGCTTTCCATAGTAGTAGACTTTATTACTCTGAAGTATATATCCTTTGGCTTTTAAAGTCAGATAAAACTGTATTATACTTCAGCTCCAAAACTTAGTGTTAGACATTGCCTAAAAGACTTGTTCTTTAGCACCTTTTTGAGGCAAGGCAACATTCCTGAATCTTAGTTTTTTTTCCATCTGTCAAATATTTATTATTATACTCTCAATATTCATTTATTCGTTTGTTTGTTAAATTACATAGCAGTGACCGTTCCAGTGACTGATGATAGTGATAAATAAGAAAAAATGTCCGTGCCTTCTGAGTAAAATGTTGAGTGAAGATTAATAAAAGTGGAAAGGGAATAAGAATATTATATGAAAGAGAAAAGTAAATATGAGATGTCTATAGTAAAGAAAAATGGTTTGGGGAGGATGGGAGGAGGGACTAATAAGAGTAAGGAATAGAACCCAGGATAAGAACTTAAAAACTTAAAATAAAACTCCTAACTAAACTGATCAAGGGCAGGGGAAAGGAAAAATGGAGTAAGACAGAGGGAGAGTATGCTATGGGGTTTGAATTACAAACAAATAGTTAACAAATAGGAATACCGTTATAGAGGAATGGCAGTAACCATGATATTCTTGCCCAACTAGCCACATTTTATAGATGTGGAAGTGAGACTATTATAAGAGTGTGAAAAGAATGTGAGCTGACTTAAGGAAGGAGGAGTGCTTTTGTGAGAAAAAATGGAGGAGAAATAGTAAGAGTAGGGAATGGGAACATGGCATAGTGTGGGAGAAAATAGAGTTTACAAAAACAATAAGACAGGTCAGCAAAAGGCAAAATGGAATAAGACCAGGGAGGGGATATATGTGGGATTTGAAATAACAATAATATGAAAAAATATATAATCTGAATAAAAAGAATGAACAATAAAAGACCAAGAGTAGTGAGTTAGTTGGAATACAATTGAAGCAAAAGAAGAAATATTAAAAGGCTGTGTGAAAGGAAAAAAAAGAAGAAAGAAGAAAAACATGCAAGTTCTGAGGAAGGGCGAGGTGAAATTTGTCTCAGCAGTTGGTATTTGCCTTCTGACTTCTTTCTGGATCTGTCTCTGGTTTTGTATCAGCTCAAAGTCCCCTGGGTAGGTTGTCCAACTTCTGGCAACACCTCCTGTCTCTCCTTTACCTGCCTCTAGAGGGAGTTTCTACTAAGTTCTAGACTGGGGGGGTCCTCTGTGTCTCCCCTGGGAGGCACTGTTTAGTCTTCTGGGAAAATTGTGGGTGTGTTCCCCTGCCCCTATACCTCCCATCTTAGTCTGTCCCAGTTTATTTCCAATAATGTATAGTTTCTGATGAAATAGCTGTTCTTTTCACGGGGGGCAGGAGACAATCTGTGTTAGAGCGTCAGCCCTCCCTTGCTTGGTGTAGATGGCAGCTCTGTGTATGAGCAGTGGCTGGGTGGAGCCCCGAATCCCTCTTTTTGCTCCACTTTTGGAACTCCCTGCTTTGATGGCCTCAGTGAAAAAGGGCCCTAGGACCCCATGTAATTTGTCTCCCTGTGAGGAGTTCAAAATGTGCCCTTTTAGGCGTTCCTCTTGTTACCTTTCTCTTGTGGAGGAAATGCTCCCTGCAGGGTTGTTGAGTCTGCCCAGCCAGTTTTGTAGATCTCCACGCCTCCCCCACTCCTGCAGGAGATGGTGGCTGGGGGCAACCTTCCATTCCCCCAGGTTCCACTGAGGAAGGGCATTCGGTCTGGCTTTAAATAATCTCACGAGCACAGTTCCCAGCCTACTGCCCTCACAGCATAAAGTGGCCTGAACTCTCCACTCTGCGCAGCCGCTCCAGGCTAGAGTTGAGAAATCACCTCCTTTTGCACCTTTTTGATCAATCTGTCCAGCTGTACTGAGTGGGAGTACACTGAGCCCACAATCCTTTGTCCTTGTTGGCAGGGCAGCTGTGTGTGCCAGGTCCCTGCCCAGCATGCCTCAGCTCCCCTTTTTAAAAAGTCTCTGGGCACTCCCACTGCAGTGCTGTGTCACTGTCAGGCTTTCCATACACACCACCTCTCCAAAAACTCAAGAGTGTATCCCAGTCACAACTAGCCCCAGTCTTCCTCCACCAGATCCAGGTGCAGATAGTATCTCTCTCACTCTCTGGCACTTAGTGTATCCAAGTTGTTCTCAGCCAGGGTCTGGGGGTTCCCTGCCCTGGGAGGGGAGGGAGCCCCTAAGCTGTCGTCTCTGACCAGGCTCCATGGATGTAGGCACTGCGGCTGCTGGCACCACAGCTACTGGCGTCGTGCCCGGGGATTTTCCCTGTCCGCCTATAAAACTTCCTTACTGCCTGTTTTGTAGCGTCTTCTGTACTCTTTGGCTTCTAAACTTCATATCAGCTAAGATTACGTTGACTGTTCACTTTATTTTTTGGAAGATCAGCTAAGTGTCCTAGTTGGGTGCAAGAGCAAGTGGACTCAGCTCCCATCTGCTTGGCTGCCATCTTCCAGATCCCTGAATGCTGTCTGAATGAGGCTACATATTTCCCCCATAGTTAGAAAATTCTAGTTTGATGTACTTAAGAAACTGTACCTCTTTTGAAAGAAAGTATGACTTTTCTCTGACCTTTATTATTCATTTAACATTTATTGACCAAGTCTTTCAAATTGTCCAGAAAAGAAAAAGAAGAGGCAGTAGAAGGAGTTTATTCAGATTTTTCAAAAGCTTTTTTTATTTGATCCCTTCAGGGTTTGCAAGGAGAAATTGATGGCTCAGTCATGAAGTATGTTGAAACATAGACTTTTATCACTGAATATTAAAAATTACTTAAAACTATACTGGAATCCACTGAGTTCTCTACTTAAATGAGAAAATGGTATTTTAAAAGACAGAGTGGAGAAAGCTAAATTTTCCTAGATTAAATATAGAATTATGACATCACCATCAGATAGTTCAAGTATACTTAGATAATAGTGGAGACAATAGAAATGCAATGATGATATTTGGAAAGTTCAGAATACCAGACCATAAAGACAAATAATCCACTTATTTCTTTTTTAGCAAAAAGCTTTTGGCTGTTCATTTCCATTTAAGAAGCTCAGACATATGGCACTACCCACTGCTCTGCAGGCATTTTCTTAATTGGAAAACATGTGCGCCTTTCTTTTAGATCCATCAGGATTCTCTGGAGAAAACATTTTTACCATCCGTGGACGTTCACGTCTGTTCATCTTTATCCACATCAGAAGCTCTGTGTTAACAAACCCAGTTTCATTCATGTGACAACAATCACTATTTCTAGCTTAGTTAACTGTTTAGGCCAAGGGTGGGGAAGGGAAAAATTCCCTAGAATAGAAATGATGTTTTTAAAGTCTTTACTATATTTATTTTGAAGGAAAAATACATGACAGGGTCGAAGAACTAGAATGCCTAGGCTTTTAAAAGGATGTACTGGAAAGAAGGAGATCTTTTCAAAGATCTTCCACTCCCTTTCTTAGCAGCCAAGATTGAGTTCCAGAGGACGTTGTTCTAACACAGCTAAATGCTCTGAGGCCCTTTGGGAGAAGGGCTCTACTGAGAAGGCTCATTGTTGTCCAACAGCCTCTTTGTCTTATTTCCCAGCAACCTCCAGGGAGGGATGCAAATAGGATAATCCAGGTCTGGGTTATAGGACATCTTGGGTGGGTAGTAACCTAGTATTTGCACCCAACTCTTAACCTCCTACCATTGTTCTCTAGGAAAATTATGTCAGGACTCACATTATTTGCTTAAAATCAGTGCTTTTGTGATTAATAAATTGGTCTTTTGCATACCCAATGGCTATCAACCCAACCCTATATGTCTTGAAGGCCCTAATAACTATACACTTTCTTTTTAAGGGCTCCAAAGAATAATGTCTTATTTCTCCACCTTCATCTTCAATTAGGTTGTGAAGGTATATCTGTCATGATGCAATTCTGGGCAACTGAAGTATAGAAAATAAGTAGTGTATAGAGATTGCTTAGAGAGATTGGCCATGCTGAAACCAATATGTAAGGTTTCTCTCTGCATATCTAGCCACCCCAACAATACTCCTTCTGCAAGAGGCTCCAGACAATGTGACAGAGCATGAACTTTGGAGTCAGTCTACATGGGTTCGAATCTTAACCCTATGTGCTAGTGTCTATGTAGTGTCTAGTGTCTATGTAGTGTCTATGTAGTGTTTTATCTTTATGTTTCAAGTTTTCTCTTCAGTGAAATGGGTTAATAATCTACTTAGAAAAATCGTGGTAATTGAATTAATAGGTGAACAGCTCTTGAAACATGTGTCAGACGCATAGTAAGTGCTATATCATTCGTAGTGTTCAGAGGTTCTTCACCAGCTCAAGTTTCAATGGGTTTATGACCCCTTGAAATTATACACACAATTACAGATTTCGAGGTAGCTGCTCATATACAAAATTTCTTGGCAGAGTCCGCATACTGTTTATCAAAATCATCTTTGAAATAAAAAAGTTTAAGAGCTAGGAGGGTGGGCTGGACAGAGGAGAGAAAAGGGGGAAATTGGGACAACTGTAACAGAACTGCGATAAAATATTTAATAAAAAATTATGCTACCAAGGAATATTTAAGGACATAGAAAACACTCTTGATGGTGTTAAGTGGAAAATCACTTCTATAATGATATAAAATAGAATGTCATTTTTATCTGTATATATAGACATTAAGATACTTTTATATTAAAGTTGTCATAATTAAAAAGCATTTAAGAACCATCGTGCCAGACTATCTAGGTCTCCAAACACTAAGGGCTAGTTCCTATCATCACTACAACTCTGTGAACCATTATGAATTTTGGTTCCTATGAATAACAATGAACATTCAACTTAAGTAATCTTTAAGAATTTATTTACAGGGTATCTGAAAACTATTGGTTAGGTATGTTGTTTGCCACAATTTTCTTTGAATCATTATTTTGTATCTAAAATTACAAGGAGAGTCTAGCTAGTGAGATCAAAGGGCCAAATTAATTAATAAAGGAGAGCACTCCACATTGTCCCAAAGTTTTGAGTTTTTCCTCCAGTCTTCAAGCTGCCCTGCATTAATGCAGTGTCCCACTAGATGTCAATGTTTCCATGAGAATGAATAAAGGCATTCTGTTGTCATCCTTGAAGCAAAGGATTAATTGATCACTATAAAAAAGTTAGACAAAATAAAATGTTCTCCTTGCTTTTCAAAGGAAGATAAGCTAATAACTTTGGACACAGTTTTACTCCTCCGCATTCACCAAATGTCCAATTACACATCCTCTCTGCCTGGACCTTCAAAACAATATAAAATTGAATGAAGGCAATGAAAAAGTCACAGGAGGATTTCTGTAGAGCACCATGCAGTTCAGAAACACAGCAATTCAATATGCATCTCCAAGATTTCTAAATGCTGACTTAGTAAGTAATGATCCTTCTATATTTCCTCTATGTTCTTTTTCTTTTAGCTTTATTTGGGACATTTAAAAAAATATCTCTTTATGAAAACAATGTTTCACCACCTTTCTTTAAGTAAGCTTGCTTAATCAGGACAAAGATGGTTCTATTTGAATCATAAATCTGCATGAAATAGTTCTGTGTGTTCAGAGGTTCTGTTTTCGCCATTTGAGCACACAGTTTAGAAGCTGTGCCTCAGCCACCACACACAGACAATTAGCAGAGGCGCAAAGAGAGGCAAGAAAACAGTATAGGTGGCGTGTAGGATAATTACATAATCAGAAGTATCTAAATGAGTAAAGAGGATGCTGAAATGGTAACTTAAGGAAAATACAAGCAGAAGGGTTTCCTAGTATCGGTGTCCTTGTAGTTTTATTTAGTATGTGTCTTCGTCCCTGCAAACAGAGAGCAAAGCCAATGTGACTTTACAGCACTTGGTTACACATTCACGGCAGCTTCCCTAACGTCAAACCTCCCCTGGGAATTTGAAGTCTACCATGTATACAAAAGAATCAAACCTAGGAAGTTTGTCCAATGCATGCTTGAGATAAAACAGAAAGAGTGATTAGAGTGAAGTGCTTTTCTAATCCAAACAGTGGAAAAAACTGTGTTGCAGGGAGGCAGCCATCTCAGGCTATTTTCAGGGCTGACAACCACAGAAAGCAGATGGCTTCAGAGGCTGTGCTGGACCCTGGTTCAGGAACGTAGCACAAGGTTAACAGCGACATATGCTGTCATCCATGAGGTACCAGAAATATGCTCTTTTGTCCCAGTCAGACCCTTCTCTGAAATGTTGCTTCCTCTGTGCATTTCCTAAGAGCTAATGTGTAATCAGGGCTTAAAATGGTTCAGAAAAAAGGGCCATTTCATTTCCCTTGGAAGATCCGCTGCGGAACTCCCACAGAATCCAAGTCCTTTACGCTGCCTTCCACAGCGGCTCTTACCCACGTTGAAAGTAAAAGTGTTATTTGTGAATGACAGTTTAGTCTTTTCATTAAGGTAAGATTTCAGTGTAATAACCTAAACCCATTTAAAATAGAACTTTTATTTTAAAAGCAGTATAGACAAATTATGTAAACCCAGGGTTGTAGAGTTGAAAATACCCAGATTAATAGTTATGGTGAGCCTTAAAGCTAGGAAGCTGTTTCCAAATATTTCTCCCTTTTCCCCTTGTCACTGATGTCTGAGGTGATCCTGTTAGAGAGTCACAAAGAAACACCTTTGCCACAGGAAGAATTCCATCCATGAAATGACTGTTAGTAATGTCTCTGTGCAGTATCCGCCTCTTTCTAATACCATGGGAAAGAGGACAAAAAGCAAGAGTGTACCAGGTGGATCAGGCGCAGGGCGCTGGATAGAGAGCCTGAGGGAACACTAAGTCCGGGGGTGTGAGGGGAACAGGAATAAGCAATGATTAAGATGGATTTATGAAGAGTTCAAATCTCAGGGGAACATGTTTATCTCCTCTTCAATTTTACATTGGGAAGGCCCGGAGAACAGGCGTTCGTTCCTGAAAATTATGTAATTGGGCCTACTTACAAAGTGCCACAGTCTAGAGGGAAAAGCAGAATGACAAAGAAGAGGTCATTAATGGAGCTCCTGTTATGATGGTATATTGAGCTTAGTAAATCTTTTGACCTCCAGACCTCCAGGCTAGGAATGCTGGGCAAGACTCTTACCTTTTCTCTCCCAGCTGCGCGTCCTACATGTAGGTACAGGTACTCATAACTTTAGAGGCACACACATGATTTTCAAGAATTACTTTACCATTTATGTGCTATGTTAACCTTGAGAATTTCCCTTAACCTTTCTAAACTTCAATTTCTCTCTCTCAAAATGGAGGAAAAAAACAAACGACTATAATCTGCTCAAAAAAGTCATTGGGTAGTTTTGAGCTTGAAACGACAACTAAGTGTAAATGGATTTTTGTGAACTGTGAGGTGCTTTATACAATCTCTTGAGTGTACTTATTTATATAAATAGCGTGATTATGTTCTTTTAAAGTCCTTTGGGTCATGAAAACTGATGTAATTGCCAGTAAAAGTCATCTGGTATAAACTAGGTTAGAAAGCATAAAACTGTGTATAACAAGATTAGAAAAAAGTTACTCCTCTGAGAAAGGGAAAAAAAAAGTAATGCTGTGGGATTTTATTGGACTCCTGACAATGGTGCAAACTTCACAACATGAGATTAATAGATTTGGAGGCATGGAATGAGATTGCCAGAGTTGTGACAATATTCTTCTGGTATTTTCTTTGGAGATGACAGAGATTAAGGCAATTTTTAAAAAGCATATCCTAAATGCTGACTTAACTTGTGACCCTTTCAAAACATTTGTGATCACTCATTTTGATGACTTTTCTGATGTGACTAAATCTTGTGAGTTATTTTTATTAAGATCTTGTACAATTGCCAGATAACTAATTGCAGTGGAAATCAGCCAAGGAGCAGGCCCAGAGTGCTACATGGTGTGTACTCTCCAGTCTACCAATTATTAGCTTTCTTAATCATTCCAACTTCCTTTTAAAACTAAACACACATATTTCTGTGTATTCTTCTTTATTTGACGTCTCTGTCATTTATGTGTTTGTAATTTGCTTGTCTCTTGTTGATTATCATCTCCTCCTAGATGCAGTCTGTATGTTTAATTATCTTTGAGTCTAAATGTAAATTTAGACACATGGGTCTTACTCTGTATCATTCCAGCCACAGGCAAGGGAAGCTGGGTCCTACGTATAGATGAGCTCCTTACTAGATGTACAAATTCTATGCCTAACTACTTTTACAACATTGGAGCCTTATTCTCTCATAAAGATACAAAAGAAAACAGGAAACTTAGTTTATTCTTTCACATTAATTAATCCATCAAATGCTATTGAGTGAATATTACATGCCAGTCTCTGTACAGGGGCTGGCCTTACCTGACAAATGTGACAAAACTTTTGCCTTTGAGGAACAGTACAATGAGGATTTCAGAGAAAGGGTAATTCAGAGAATTTCAACTGGATGAGTTTGGAGTGGCGACCCCAGCTGCAGAGTTTTGAGATTCACAAACAAGTGGGTCTCACTTGTCTCTTTTACCCTGACTCTCCTTTAAAAAAGACGTCCCAGAGAAGTTCCATTTAAGTCCTCATGCTTAGTTTTCCCAGGGTGAAACTCATTAGCAAAAGCAGGACACTTGAGATGCTTATATATCTTAGGTGTCTCCTTACCCCTAAACCTGGCTTTCCTAAAAACTCTCAAAGTGGTAGGACACAGATGAAGCATTTTTTGGCCATCAAGTAAGGCAGCACAAGGAGATGGGACTCTATCATCAAAGAATGCACAGTGTGATTAAGGGATTATGGATTTAGCAAAGTTAATAAAAGAGAAGATGTGAATAGGGGAAGGCACTACCACTATACAAAAGTTCTCAATATCAGTGAGACTTGGGTGAAGTAAAGCAGAGGTTAGAGGTGAGGGAAGGATGGTGGACTTTAACCTAAATCTTAGGCACTAAGATTTTATGAGTAGTGTGGAAAGGTAAGTAAATATTATGTCACTTTTGTCTACTTCTTAAACTTTCCTCAGATCCTTCAAGTTCCTTCATCAGTGATAGCTGAAAATGATTAGTGGCCAAGAGTTATATCTGGAGGCAAAGGATGCAAGAACTGATACCTTTAGAAATATTAAGGGATGGTGTCTTAACGTAAGGAATGTCAGCCCCTCATCCGGAAGGTTCTAATTGCTTATTATTGTGTTGGCCAAAAAGTTTGTTTGGTTTTTTTCCTTAAGATGGTTCTTTCTAGTAGCATTTAGTTGTCTTTAAATCCATTTGAAACAATTTGGTTAGATTACATTTTGACAGCTGTTGTATCAGTGTGTATTAAAAAAACTTATCAAAATTGGTGAATTTTCGTGTAGGCATTTTAATATTGAAGATGGAAGAAAATGCACAACATTTTCAATGTATTAGGTTTTATTATTTCAAGAAAGGTAAAAGCACAACTAAAATTAAAAAAAAAAAAAAAAAGATCTGTGCAGTGTATGGAGAAGGTGCTGTGACTGATGGAATGTATCAAAAGTGGTTTGTGATACCCGGCTGGTGTAGCTCAGTGGATTGAGCGCGGGCTGGGAACCAAAAGGTCCCGGTTCGATTCCCAGTCGGGGCACATGCCTGGGTTGCAGGCCATGTCCCCAGTGAGGGCCATGTGAGAGGCAACCATACATTGCTCTTTCTCCCTCCCTTCTCTTCTCTCTAAAAATAAATAAATAAAATCTTTAAAAAAAAAAAGGGGGGGGTTTGTGAAATTTCATGCTGGAGATTGTTTCCTGGATGATTCTCCACAAATCGTCCAGTTGGAGTAGACCAGTTGGAGTTGATAGTGATCAAATCAAGATAGTAATTCAGAATAATCAACATTATACCACATGGTAGATTGCCAACATACTCAAAATATCCAAATCAATAAAGTTATTGTTGAAAATAAAAAAAAATGTATCTTTTATGCGGGAAAAAAAAATATGGATTCTTTGGCCAACCCAATATTTAGATGAGGGACTGGAGCTGTATTCTTAACATGCCCTTTAAACGGTCAAAATTGATGGCAGACATAATGGTAGATGTATTCCTCTTATATTTGCATGGTGTAGAACTGGTTTGTTGGTCCAAATGCCATTCTGTTGGCTCTCCGTCTGACAGGGGTGGCTCTGGATGGGCACTGGTTAGCATATTAACATCACCATTAATACCAGGTTAGGCTATTTTTAAAGTATAGGCAGATAGATAGATAGATAGATAGATAGGCAGGTAGATAGGCAGATAGATAGATAGAAATCCTTAATGACAAATCAAAGGAGAGAACTCTGGAATTTGTACAAGGCAAATAAGAAAATATTCATAGAGAATGTCAGGGCTTGAGATAACTAATCTCACCAAAGGAGGAAGCTCTTGCTTTGTAAATAAATAAATCACTATATGTAGAAACAAATTTATTACAGTATCCTTTAAAACAGAAAATTATTGGAAATCACATAAATATTTCTCCATGAAAATGATGAATGCTTATAATGTAACCTTTAAAGGATGCTATTTCATTTTATGCTTTCACATACATCTAATTTTTTTCTTTAGAATAAATTCCTAGAAAGAGAACTTCTATGTCAAAGGAAATACATATATTAACTGATTCAATATATTTTTGCAATCTTCATGCCAGAAAGGTTTTAAAACATATAAATTAGTTACTTAAGTGACCAATGTTTTAAAAATTTATACTCTTACAGCAGAGAATGAAATTACCTCTTTCTTCACCACTATGACATTACATGTTATCTTTTTATCCTTCACTTTAATAGGTAAAAATCACATTTTCTTGTTGTTATAATTTTATTTCTTTGATTAGTAATGGCTCTGAGCTTTTAAAATACTTACTAGACATTTTTATTTTTTCTTTACTAATTACTTCTTTATGTCCTAAGGCCATTTTAGGGGATACTTTTTTCTCTTTTTCATAGTCATTTTAAAAATTATTTATGTGTTCACATCATATATGTTTCCCAGCTTATGTTTGCATTTAATTATTTCCTTTGTTGTATATGGGACATTGATTTTTAGGTGATTACACTCATCAGTCTTTTACTTTTGATCTCTGCTTTGGTGTCATGTCTAGAAAGACTTTCTCTGCAATGATGTCATTTAAAGTAAACATTTATTTCCTCCTATGGTGAGTATGTTGTATTTTCTTTAATAGTAATTCCTTAATCTCGATGAAATTTTTAATGGTAAACAGTAGGAATCTAACTCCCCCCCCCCCAAGCAGTTAGCCAGTTTTCCCAATACCACTTATTGTGGTACCTCCTTTATCACATTCTAAACGTTTCCACGAGCTTCTGTTTCCGACATGTCTGTTCTGACACTTTGTACTGTATTGTTCAGGTGTTATGGCTCGAAGCTACATTCATGTCTGATAGCCATTATCAGTCACTTTTTGTGTTTTTACTGTAGTTTTTATGTAATTAATTATAGAAACTAAAATGTTAAAAAAAAGAGTAAAAAGATCTTAGTGTTAAAGATCTCCTCTTTTAGCAAGGAGAAGCAGCAGTATTAAACATTTTTCCCCCCAGATGATTCCAAGAGGATAAAGATAATCCAGCAAAGGAATCCAATTCTGATTGAACTTAGATTCTTTAGAGTTTGTTGATCCACTTAAGTGTATAACAACTGCTCCGTTAGCCAATTTGGAAAGCAATCTTCTAGCCTGCATAAAGTTGCCTTGTAATGTCCACGACCAAAACACTACGATGTGACCAGACATTCTTTACAAATAGGTAACATGCATACACATGATGAAAAGTCAGGCATAAATTACTTAAACCATGTATTTCATGACCAACTAGTGGTAATGAGCTCCTTCTGTCTGAAAAAAGCAATGTAGTTCCAGTGACCACAGTGGTACCTAATATGTAGGGAGACCCAGAGCTGCACCTGGGGATTCGCCATTGTTACCCTTACTGATGGTTCTAAATGTAACTTGTGGTATAATGAAGAGAAATAGACTTCTAAAGAAATTTCTGAGACCTAGGCTCCACCAGAAGTTTAGGGAAGTATAGACACCTACTCTATCCTAAACCCCAAAGGGGAACATGGGGACATATTTATTGCTTGCCATGGGTCCAGTTTCATAACCTTATATTCTAAAAATCCCCCAAATAGACAATTCAGTATGATTTTAAAGTTATGAACTGCTAATTTTATGACTTCTCGACGTAAAAAAGTCAATAAAATTGATTCTTTCTAAACACCATCTCAACTACCTTAGATGAATAAAAGTTAATCTAACTTTATACGCATCAAAAGCCCATTTAAGATATCTCTAACAAGTTGGTTTTTCGGTCTTCATTGGATTGTTTCCAGGCTCGGGCAGCTCACACTTTTCTAAGGCAGCCCATTCTGCTCCTTGTTTTTATTAGGTCAAAATAGCTCTTCCTAGGATTTCTGTGACTCTGCCCTCTGGAGCCCCACAGAGCAAGTCTCCCCTCTCTTTGCACATTGGAAGAGAGCATGCGCTGAAAGAATCTCCGAGCTGCCCGTTCTCGCACCTGTGCTGCTCCACACGCGACGTCATGCTCAGGACTCCCCCCAGCCCCTCTCTGGTTTATCAGAATCGGAGGCTCGAAACCAAATGCAAATTTTGAGTCTGATGTAATCAACATAGAGTACAGCGAGAAGAATCGGATATATCTCTCTTTGTACTGCCAGGGTCCATCTAGCACAGGGCTCAGCGTAAACATAGTAGTTGCTCACCAAATATTTGAAGGCATAAATTAATTAATAGAGCACTTTTGATCTTTTTCTTACCCATGTTAACAATTTTACAAAGTACATTGTGTTTTCTTACCAAAATGAAATTCTTTTTTTTAAAAAAGTTTTTATTTATTTATTTTTAGAGAGAGGGGAAGGTGAAAGAGAAGGAGAGAAACAGCAATGTGTGGTTGCCTTTCACATGGCCCTCACTGAGGACCTGGCCCGCAACCTAGACCTGTGCTCCTACTGGGATCGAACCGGGACCGCTTCGTTCCCAGCCCACGCTCAATCCACTGAGCTACACCAGCCAGGCCCCAAATAAAATTGTTTTACACATATGTCCCCATTCCTTGATGTGTGTGGGGGAGAAATCATACTAGGGGAGGTTAAATAAATTTTGACATGCTTGAGGTTTGCTGAGGTAGCTTCAGGTGCTGTACAAATTTTACTTTATTTGTGTTTTGTTTGTAGTTCTGGCACTCAGAGCAGAGGTTTGGTTGGTGGCGGCTCTGTGTATCTCGTAAAGGAACATCTCATGTGGAAAGTTCCTTCCATGTCCCAGTGCACAGCCATCGGTCTTGCTCAGTGTGCTGGTGTCAGAGCACTTGTGCCTCTTTGTCTGATGACCTGGCAGTTTGCTTCTCAGCTGCGGGTCGCTTGTGTTAGTGCTTCTGCTCTTGCCAGCGGCGTTTCTGTTGGACCTGGCGCCTCCTAGCGCGCCCTCCCCAAAACTGAAAGCTAATTTAGGCTTCGTGGTGTGTGAAGGCCCGCTAGCTCTCGCTACTTCTGATTCTCTTTCAACCCCAAATTGTCACTTAATGAGCCTATTTTTTACAATGATTTATTTGTAAAATAAAAAATTCCTGGTGAATTTTTTTCCCCGAGAATCTAACTCTGTACATCTCTGCTTGAGTTTCATTAGGATGCTTTCCATTAATACTCTGTAACTCTTCAATTCTCCTCTGCCCTCATCTTCCCACTTCAATTCCCTTTTTTAAAATGAAGGTATAGTTGGCATACAATATTATATTAGTTTCAGATGTACAGGATAGTGATTTGACATTTATATGTCTTACAATGTGCTCACCACAGTAATTTTAGTAACCATCTGTGACTGTGCAAAGTTATCACACTATTATTGACTACATTCCTCTTCACCTCCTCACCCATCCCTCTACTCATCTTTAAACCATTTGGAGCTTATTTTTCTATATTATGCAAGAAAATGGTCCAGTTTCATTTTTTTTTTTTTTGCATATATCTGTTTTGCCAACACCACTTTTTTCCTCACCAAGGACATTTTTTTTTAAATTGCTTTTAGAAAAAACTGGGGAGAGAAAGAAAGAGAGAGAAACATTGACCTGAGAGAGAAGCACCAACTGGTTGCCTCCTGTATGCGCCTAGAATGGGAAGCGAACTCGAAACCCAAGAGTGTGCCCTGACTGGGAATGGAACCTGTGACCCTTCAGTCACAGGACAATGCTTCAACCACTGGGCCACACCAGCTAGGGCTCCAACACCACTTGTTAAAGGGCAATCTTCAGATTCAGTGCAATTCCTGTCAAAATATCAATGGCATTCTTTTCAGAACTTGCACAAATAATCCTAATGTTTATATGGAATTACAAAGGACAACGGATATCCAAAGTAATCTTGAGAAAGAACAAAGTTGGAGGTATCATGCCCCCTGATTTCAAACTATACTACAAAGCTATAATAATAAAAAAGTATGGCACTGAAATAAAAACAGACACATAGATCAGTTGAACAGAACAGAGAGGCCAGAAATAAACCTTCACTTAACATATGACACTAACATATGACAAGGGAGGAAAAATATACACTAGGGGAATGACAGTCTATCTTAACTTTCAGGTCTAATTTCAGTATAAGCTTCCTTTGTCCATAACTGAGAATTGGATCGCTATCTTACGTTCTCTCATAACTACCTGGGTAGCACACTGTAGGCTATTCCAGGGTGGTGCAGAACCTTTTTCTAGGAAGTGAAGAAGACTTAGCTGCAACACAAAAGAACAAGATAGTCTCAAAATGTCTACATAGAGAGGTTTAGGAGTGATAATCTGGTTGAAAGCATTAGAGAAAGTGTATGGCTCTGGGGGTTGTGTTGAAACTGTGCCTTCATTCCCAATATTAAATGATCTGAGAGAGACCTCGCTTGTGTATTTGACATCTCTCTTCCATTTATTCCTTTCTCAGGATCTGCTTTCCCTGTGTTTTAGGACAAGGCTGGGACACACAAGGGTCATTCAACAATGAAAATGGGAACTCAGGAATCTAGTTTCTACCTTGGCTCCAGATTAGCAAGAGTCAAGCTCACCTTCCCGGTTCCCTTAGCTTCATTTCCTACCTTCTTTCCGTTTCTGTGGTCATCCGGGCGAGTAGTGTGGTGAGAGGAGAGTCACACTGGCTCAAGAGTGTCAGTGCTGTGGCTGTGGCACCTAAGAGTGTGAGGACTTGGGCAAGTTATTTAGCATCTCTGAGCCCCAGGTACCTTTATCTGGGAAATAAGGATAATAAAACTTTTACTTCATTGGTTCATGGGACGATTGAACCAGATATTATGTATTAGAAAATACTAAACAAACAGTATTAATTCTGTTTCCCTGAGGAAACAATGAAAATAATGTAACAATATGAGAAATATAGAGATCTTCCTCTTCTTTCTGGTTGCATTTATTTTAGTTCTATTTAATACATTCTTTAATTGGATTGACATAGTTAACACATAGGTGGTACGTGGAGGAGGGTATCTAGAATTATTGATGGTGGTTCTTTAGCACTAATTGGGGTAAAGGATTGTACTTGTACTGTGGTAAAAATTCAATATAAACATTTCACAATAATACAAATAACAATTTGTAAGAAAACTGCTGGCTAGCCCTGGCTGGTGTAGCTCCATGGATTGAGCACGGGCCTGCGGACCAAAGGGTCCTGGTTCAATTCCCAGTCAGGGCACATGCCTGGGTTGACCAAGTCCCCAGTGTGGGACTTGGTCACATGAGAGGCAACCACACATCGATGTTTCTCTCCCTTTCTTTCTCCTTCCCTTCCCTTCTCTCTAAAAATAAATAAATAAAATCTTAAAAAAAAAAGAAACTGCTGGTTAGAAAGTGAACCCTGTGGTGGTTTTGTGTGGTGTGTACACGTGTGTGCATTGTGCCTATTCAAAGGGCAATCATTCCTTTTCTCTACTCAAGTGATATGTGTGTCTGTGTTTCTTTGTTTTTCTCTACATGAAAGACCTGGAGACCTACTACTTCTTGTATGTAATGATAAGTGAGCATGCACAGTGTTACCGTAGGCTAATCCAGGCATGCCACTCTCTAAAGAGAGGGCAGGACCTCAGCAAGATGACTGTTCCTTAAGCTAACGTCTGGTTTCAGACCTTATTTTCACCACTAATGTGCTATCTGACCTGACAAGTCACCTTCCTGAATTCATGTTCTCTGCCAAAATTTTTTAGTTTTAAAATATCCATCTCATAAAGTTTGGGACAGATTTCACATCGTATATGGAAAAGAGATTGTAAAAGTGCTATACATATGCCAGTTTTATTAATTAAGGTGGGTGGGTGGCTTTTGTGTGATGGGCCAGCAGAGCTTTCCCAAAGGCAGCAGCCATGATGATGATCTGGGGATGATGCCCCGTATTGATGTTTGTCTTAGAAGTGGGGTGTAGACAGCTTCTACTTAGTGAGGATTTCCCTTCCACGTACTTTCATGCTTCTATAGTAAAAGCAAGAGTAATAGCAAGAAGATTATTCAAAATGGGAAACTTCCTTTTGAAGCCGACAAGGTCACTCATTGGCATCTATGTTATCACACAGAGTAAAATAAAGAAAAAAATGTATTAATTTTAACACATCTTATTTGAACTCAAATTTATTTCTTTCTGATTGAGTCAGCTGAAATGTTTTAGAATTTCACTGACCCATAAAAGGAAATGATCACATACAATTATATGGAAAGCGAGGCTTCAAGTAGAGGGAAAAACATTCTAATGTGGTTTTCTCTTTTGTTATGTAAATATGATTAATCTATTTTATAAAAGAAATACTTATCAGGATGGGACTTTGAGAGTTTTTGTGTAAGGGTAAATGAGTAGATTAGTAAACTTAAATTCAAAATGATGTTGATAATATTAATCACAGATGGCATTTACTAGTGTATGTGTGGGAAGGGGTAATTTTACATATGAATTAAGTGATTTTAAAATAAACATTCATTTGGGTAAATATACTTTTCCTCTCAAGTGTAGGTTTATTAGATTGAGAAAGATTTGCATCTATTAGATTTGAGAAAGATTTGCATTTCTTTTCACTACGTACAAAGTTGTGTTTTACTTTTGTTCAAAAATGTGTGAAAGAACAGTGAGTTCGCATCACGATGACATGCAGATGGCCATGGAACTTGGATGCAATCTGGGTGTAAGACAAGTTCACTGATTTGTAAGGCATAGGTCAAGGTCAGAGAAGCACTGAATGAACCAATGTTGTGAGGAGCCTCCTCACATGAGAAGATGGACAAAGCTGTAGTTGCATTCAAGAGGGGGTGTCACATGCCAGAGAGATCTGTCTGTGGGCACTTTTAACAATGCTGCCAAATGGGCCCGAGTCAGTTGTTTTTACAGAACTATGAATGAAGTTTCCACAGAGGCATCTTATTCTTCAGCTAAATGAAGATCAGTTATAGGAAAGAGTCTATAAGTCTGCCAGCAGGAGGACCTCTCTGGGGAAAACATATACAAAACGAGAGAGAATGGCACAAAAAACTAAAGGGGAACATTTGAAAATTTTTCCTTGAGCCAACAGTCATCCCCTTCCTCTTTTCATGTGCTTTCCTCCCGTTTTGCATGCAGTTTCTGGAAGACCACATTGCCACAACGAAGCTCACGACTAAAGGTGCTCTGGGGTTGGAGAGCGTAAACACGATGGAAAGACAGGCTCTGACTCTTCATAATATGCAGCACTGTGATTTGCAAACCTCACATCGTCACCACTATTACACAGTAAGTGGATAGACCTATACATTGGGATTTTATTACAGCATAAACACGCCCTGCGAGAAAGTCAGAGTCTCTTAAATGAGGCAGCTTTGGAGTAGGTGCTGTTTGTGGCACACTGACTATGAAATCAGTAAAGTTACACTAACTTTCCAAAACTGACTATTTTTAGTACATACATAATGGTGATAGGTAAGTGATTGTTTCTTTAACCAACAGTATTTGTGTAAGGATCAAATTAGCTACTGTGTATAAGAAGGCTTCATACAAGCGTGATATTTTATTGTAAGTGAATTTGAATTGCTATGCCACCATGCCCCACTAAATTAGAATTTGAAAGTGGTAATGCATCTCCCTTAAGCTTCTAATTAATTTTTATAATGTAGTTTACCTATAACACAGTGTAAAACAGGTAGGTAGGATCTGTCTCATCCAATTTTCTCAAAGCACAAATTATTCTAGGTAAAAATACAAAATACCGCTTCAGGTTCCCCTGGGCTTGGCTTTCAATCTTCATACCATTTATGTTTTCAGGCAGTTTGATTAAGTCAGATATGAAATGGACACAAGGTAGAGTTAAATTCAATTTCTCTTGATTCCCCACAAATTGGTAGATATTACAGCCCCTAACCAAGTATGTAGAAATTCCACATGGTGCTCCTTTTTTAAAAACAGTCATGGCTCACCAGCATGCTTCCTCTTTTGAGGAGGGATTAGAAAAGTTTACTGATGCCTGCATCGAAAGTAGATTGGAATGCCTAGTAGAGCTTCCACAATGCAATGAGCTGCAACCGTGGGCATCTGCCCTGTGCTCTCATAGTAAAGCAAAGTAAAGCAGGTGGTTGTGGAAAAGGCATAGGTAATAATAACTTAGCCAACTTTGATGAACATTTCCTGTGTATAAGGCACTGAGCTACTCATAGCCCATATTATTACCACTCATGAGAATCCCAAGAGTTAGGTATTGCTATTGTTTCTATTTTGCATATGAAAAATATGGGGCTGGTTTGTTTAAATGATATTTCCATGGCCAAGTTGTAAGGTGGGTACAGAACACAAATCATCTGACTGCAGACTCATGTCCTTAACCATCATCTTTTGAGCTTTTTTGCTTTTGGCCTTTTGACATTTGAATGTTTGATCCATTTGTCTAATAACCTGGTTAAACATATCTTCTCCATTGGTTTCTCTCATCTCCTTTCTTAGGGAAAGGACATCCAGCTGTTTATCTATCACTTTCTGGTGAAAGGAGCCCACTAAAGCAGTAACCAAAAGCAAAGTAAAACAAAACTAAACAAGTAAAAAATCAGGCTGAATGTTTTAGCTTTGAACCATTGACCAAAGCAGTTACAGTATATGTATATATATTTTTTTATCCTGAAGGTTTTTCTTGCATAAGAAGATTTATAAGAGATGTGCAGATAAACAATCTTAAACAAATGGAACATTAAGATATAAGGTTTTCTTGGCAGAAAGCATAATTTTTAGAAAGCTCTTTTTATTACATGAAATTCGTTTTGGATCTTGATGAATTATATCTTACATAATTTTCAAGTAAGATACTTGGAAGTAGTTAAATAACCTTTGAATATAAAGCAATATAATGTAGTATTTAAATCGTGGATGTTGGAGTCAGGTGACCTGGATTCAAGTCCCAGATCTGCCACTATTTGTGTGGCCCTGAGCAATTTATTTAATTGCCTAAGCCCTTGCTTCTTCCTCTCTAAAAAGAAAATAATTACGTATCTACTTACTTGCTTTGAAGGGTTTTCTTTCAAGGAAAGTAGTCTCATTCAGAAACCAGAATTAAATCTAATCTTTTACTTAGCACTGCGTAAATATATGTTGTAAAGTTGCCATTTAAAATTTATTACTCCTCTTTGTCATCAACAGAGTGTTCTGTTACCAAAAAACATTGCGTTGTTCCTATGCCATGCTTGCTTTGAAAACTTGTCTTGATGCTCTGAGCCCATAGTTCTTATCATAGAACTATTTTTCCCCAAATTGTTAGCTTTTTCTTTTTTACTTAGGAATCTTGTCTCCTACAGATATGTCAGGACACATACCTGACTATGTTCATTGCAGTATTGTTTATAATCACAAAAATGAGGACATAACCTTAATGTCCGCTAGTAAGGACATTAAGGAATAAACCACGATATAGTTATAGAATAGAAAATGATTCAATAGTAAAGATGAAACTAAACCTAAATGACTTGAAAAAATGTTGAATTTTAAAAAAGCAAGATATCAAGTAATGTCTAGAATGTTATAGTATTTGTATAAATTTTAAAAATTCACACAAAATAATAATAAATATTATTTCTGGAGACATGTGTATATGCAATAAAAACATTAAAACATGGATTAGGAAGATTATAGATGAAATTCATGCCAATATTTAATTTTGGAAAGGGAATGTGGGGATTGGGATTGGGAAAGAGATCAAAGTGGGCTTTATTTTTTTTATTAACAAAAAATGACAAAATATGAACATATATTCATCCAGGGAGGGCTTGCATGTAAGGCTGTTATATTTCCCTTTGGAGTTTTTATATTTTATTCATAAAATTAAGTACAAAAATTAAAAATAAAAATGGTTACTTACCACCGTCATCTATTTCATGGTGATCAAAGATACAAATTTCCAGTTGTAAGTCCTAGAAATTTAATGTACAGTATGGCTCACAATACTGCATTGTGCTTTTGAATGTTGCTAAGAGAGATCTCTGTTTTGTTCCCCTTTACTGAGGACTTTTTATAGCTTTACTTATTTATTTTATTTTTTAAATTAAAATTATTGGGGTGACATTGGTTAATAAGATCGTATAGGTTACAAGTGTACATTCCTATGGTCCATGATCTGTATATTGCATTGTGTGCCTACCACTCAAAGTCAGATTACCTTCTGTCACCATATATTTGTGTCCCTTTACCCTTGACATCCCCACCCCCTTCCCTCTGGTAACCACCATACTGTTGTCTGTGTCTATGATCTTAGATGTTCTCATCAGAAGAAAAAGAAATTGTAAGTATGTGTGGTGATGGATGTTAACTAAACTTCCTGCAGTAATCATTTCATAATGTATACATATATTAAACTTTATGTTGTACACCTAAAACAAATACAATTTATGTGACAATTATATCTCACTAAATAGAAAAGATAAAAATGACCATTAAGGATTGGATTTGAATTCTGAGTCTACCAATTTCCACTTTCAAGGCCCCTTTTGTTATTCTCAATCTCTTATCAATGAATTTTATATCCTGAAAGATTTTGTTCAACAAGTTACATTTATATGGTATAATTTATTTTCTTACTTTTCTTTTAAAAAAGGAAATGCCAATGAGAACTGATCAGCACTCTGAGATAAGCATTCCTAGAGGCACATGATGTAGTGACCGGTGTCTTGCCTGGGTTTGTGTTTGCTCTGAATACCGTGTTTGATGGATGTTGTATGCCGATGGGCCGGCAGGGGGCCTGAGCCCCTGCCCAGCTCCTCGTCTTCAGGCCATGCTGCAGCTCCCTGATCTTTATTTAACAGCCAATGGCTCTTGTAAAGAAACTACAAATTTTGTTCTTTTTCACAAATTCTTCTATATTTAAGGTTAGCGTTATTATCCTGACTGTGCTGTGCAGTAGAGTTTAGAGTTCATTAGGGGGTGTTTGAAAATGGAGGTGATAGCTGTAGTCAAAAATTAAAAAATTAAGGATACATAAGGATATATTTTCAGTTATAATATAGAGCACATCATCAGGAGATATTATTACTGTATTGTACCCACTAAGTGAAGGAATCATAAAATTGCTGGCATCACCTTGAGAATGCCAAGCATGTAATGTATCTCTAGCCAAAGTAAAGAAACTTGACATTGCAGTTAGCCCATACAGTCTTATTATGTGCAAATGCATCATTACTATTTTAATTTTTTAAATACTTAAAGGCACTTGAAGATTTCTATTAACATGTTTGTGAGCCCCGAAGGCGTGAGGGACTTCACTTTGGGAACAGCACTCTTGAAGGGATCTGGTTAATGTTCAGAATCAATGAAACAATAAACTTTTTGTCTCTAGAAAAGTTCAACCACTTCACAAGCACGGCTATTTCTTCATTTAATCCAAAATAGAAATTCAATAGAAAAGCAATAAATCACAAAAATACAAATTTTGGCACGATAGGACGGAATATGGGGCGCATACCATTTATATGAAAGAAAGGTGGAGAGGCAGAGCCAGGTATCTGAGGGTTGGAAATCCATTAGCAGGATTAAGGTCTGAATTTGAGGAAAGTATTGAAATCATCATAGTAAAACTATAGAGGCAGACTAAGAAAGCTGAGTCCATAATTTCCCACAGAAATTCTAAATTGAATAAAGGGAACCATTACTAATTTATATTTGCAAGTCACCCTAACTTAATCATCATTCGCATCTCTGGAACATACTCAGCAATTCATGAGATGCTTGCCAATAATGCTGGCTGAGAGGAGAGAACATTCATGCTAGAGTTGAAATACTGTGCCAGATTTCAGAGGTAATTTTAGGTCACTAGTCCCAAGCCAAATATCCCTACTTTAGAAAGGCTGCTTAAAACAGTGCATTGGGGGAGTGGGGGAAGGGAACCCTTAAGCCTGCAAACTCTAGTAGGGCTTCTCCAATAATCATTACTTCAGTTAGATTTCTTTCCATGTGACTCCAGAAGGCTCTGCCTGCTAATGACAACTCATTTAGCAGACTGACAGTTGTTTGATGCTCCCAGGGAATGAAGCAAGCATGGCCCAATGCACGCTATATCCCTTTTAACAGCCTTGCTGCAAGAGAATCTTTACTGCAATAAGCATTAGAATTAAATGTGAGCTATTAATGAAGGAAAATCTCTTACTACCAAATAATAGCCTAAAAATGGGTGAGAGAAGAAGAAAACTGAGAAATTTTATAATGCTCTACTCTGGTCTACTGGTTGATTGCTACGACATTCAAATTCATGGGGTACCCACGCAGTAGGGGTTTTGGGCCACAGATACATCAACATAAATCCTTATTTGCATTCATTTAAGAATTCATAAGACCAGTTGTCAGAGGGAATATGGCTCTTTTAGGCTGTCCATCTGTGTGCAAGCACATTCTTGCATGCAATAGCATTTGTATGATTTAGAATTTAAATAGCACTGAGTCTGGATTCTGAGTAGCTTTATGTAAACTTTAATAAAAATGCAAACGGATTCTACAATACCATTTTGGCTACCACATCTGATTGATTTTCTTTGATGAGATCTTGAAGGCTATTTTGAATTACCATTTTTTAAACCCATCAAAACATGACTGGAGATGAAAGGACAGCGATTACTGACATGTCTGCTGCTCGGCTCTGCTCATTAAAGTGATTTGATCGGTAAACAGAACCCCTTTTGTTTAGCTGCTTGAGAGATCCCTATTACAAGGGTTTTACAAAACAGCTAAAAGAAAATTTGTTACTCAAATTTCATATTTCAGGGAAGAGTGATTTGTTCAGCAATTTACATTTTGGTAAAAAAATGTTGTTTCTTGGACCTCATATTCCTTTTTGTAGCAACGCACAGTTGGCTACATGAGCATAAACAAACGTGAAACCACATGCTGAGAGACGCTACATTAAGAAAATGAAATAAATTCAGTACACAGTCAGAAAATATCATTCTCTGTCACTCTTTGAAGGAAAGGATAATATGTTTCCTTGTGCCCAAGTGCTTCTGGCATAAAATGGCCTAGCATACATCTTGGGCTGTTTATTACTTCTTTTGCTCTGAGCCCTCATTCACAAACCTGAGAAAGTTAGGTGTTTTTACTGCCTTACACTGCCTCCTTCTTATTTATTGTATGTAGGGCAAGGGATTTTTTTTTTTTTTTTAATGTTTAAAACCAATGATTTGTGTGGAGATTTACTAACCATCTAGCATTCTCCTTTTTGGGAACCAGCAAAGAAATCTTCCTGCTCTCTAGTCTTGGTGGGAGACCTTTGCTGGATGCATTCCTTTGTTAAGAATGAATGGTAGAGTGTCGCTATGGTAGTCCCTAAAAAAATATAATGGTCCCTTGATCTATTGGCAGCAAGTAGTCTGATCCTTCCTCAAGGTGAAACCTATCTGCTGTATTATCTGTGTTCTGTAACACTTTTCAGAAGTCCACGGGACCCTCCCACACCCTCTGGAGCCACATTACCTGGGCCTAGGATGAGGACAGGTGTGTGAAGACAGATGGAGCTGCAGGCTCCCTGTCAACACAGGGTCTTCCCGCTCGTTCTTTATTTTTAATAACAGTTGTGTGTATCTAAGATATATAATATAATGATTTTACATACATATACATAGTGAAATGATTACTATAGGAATGCTAATTGATATTTCATTTCCTCTCATAGTTACCATTGTGTGTGTGTGTGTGTGTGTGGCAAGAGCACTTGAAATCCATTCTCTTAGCAAATTCTCATTAGTCTTTGTTCGAAAGAGTCTTTTTCTCTCTTCTTTTGGTTAATGCTCATATCAATATTTAGATTCTAATTTATGTGTTACTTTTTCAGGGGAGCTTCCATCAATCTTCAATTCAGGTTAATATTTGTGTGTGTGTGTGTGTGTGTGTGTGATCCTCTTAGAGGATCATATTTTTCTTTTCTAGAAAACACTTTGGTTTTTAACCATGTGTTTATTTGTATTATTATTTGACTTTAAGCTCAGTGAGACTAGGAATTGCTTCTGTTTTTACTGACTGTTATCTCAGATACATAGCATAATTCTAGATACTTAAGTATGTAGTAAAATGTTGTTGAATAAATACGTACATGAATTGACAAGACTTAATATAAAAATTCCTGGCAACCATCAGTAATTTCCAATGTATTCACAGAAAATAAAATATCTTTACTTTTAATAACTTATAAGTAGAAGCATTGACTTTTTGCCTAGAGAAAGACTCTTTGATGCCTTATTATATATTTAAAAGGAAGGTGTAAAGGAGGACACTTCTAACAATTATAATAAGGCCATCTCTTAGTTAAAAATATAAAAAATAAAGACTCAGATTTACATCAGTTGACTCTCCTACTCATTGTATATATGCTTAACTATCTCTTCAATTTACATTGGATGGGTGCACACTGGCACAGAGAAGGTTGCCTAATAGAAAGTGCTCTGACGCTTAACCAGCTGTGTTAAGATTTGATTTTACTGATTTTACTTAATTAGTGGTCAACAAACGCATCAGGTATGAGCAGGGGAAGAGGAGGGGTGCCTGGTGGGGAATATGGGACTATATCTTGGAGCATATAAGGTGACTTAGCTCTGTTTTGTTACCAGGGTGAGTAATAAAAGGTATCCCTGCCATCAGCCTACAGTCCCTCCAAGGAAGGTGCCATTTACTCCTTCCCTAAATACATAACTTTCTGACACACACTTTATACTCCAGCCACACCGAATTTCTTACCTTACCTTACACATGGCCCTGTCACACCCTATGCCTTTGTACATACCTGCCCCCTGTTCTACTTCCCCTTTTCCTCTTTGTTGAGACAAGACACGACCTTGGCCCTTGAAGAATCAGTGTGGTCAGACGGCATGAGTGCTGCTCAATAGAGTGCTTTATGTCCTTTCTGGCAGGCACTCCGTTCTATCTATCTTCCCATTATATGTGTTGTTTTACCTACGCTCATCATTATTCACATCGGATAACTGGTCCAGACCTTCTTGAAAACCGCATAAGCCCCATGTAGTTCCCTCGTTTCTGCCTTCTGTGGCCTTTCCCCTCTGGAGCAAACCAGGCTCTTTCTCCCGATCCCATTAATCTCCACCTCTGAAGGACAACGCTCACTCTTTTCTTCCTCTCTTTTTTGTTCTCTCCTATTACCAATGTTTATGTACTAAAAATCCAATTTCTCCATGTAAATAAAAACAAATACTCTTTACTAACTGTTATGCTTTTGAGTCAAATATCATTATTCTCTTAGCAATCAAATTCCAGCTTCTGACCACCCCCTCCTCTACTTCTGCTTCTATGGTTGAATTAGATCCAGTTTTTTCCAAGTGGGATTAGGATTCCCTTCTAATCAGATTTGGAAGCTTCTCCTCAGCCCTCTTCCTCCTTTTGACATCTCAGTGATATATCTTGGTGGACAACTTCAGTCCTTCCCAAACTCCCCTTGAACCTTCCTCTGGCTGAGGTAGAGTGGTTTCCATTTCTCTTCTGCTCCTTTCCCGCTGCCACCAGCTCCTCTTCCTTCTTCAGCCTCTCAGCCATAGTGAGTACCCAAACTTTATTTCTTAGTCCTCAGTTCACAAACATTGCTTACTTTGTAGAAACTATTATTCTCTATTTCTGTTTTAGGTCTTTATCTATAAATCAATTGCTCCTAAATCCCAATCTTTTGCCAAACCTTTCCATCAAGCTCTAGCCCTTTAGTTCAAACTACAAGAAATCTTCAATGGCAGTTTTGTTACAGAACAGAGCAGGGGTGGTAAATGATATACTGTTACCAAAAGGACCCCGCTTTGTGCTCCAGGGGACCCCCACCCCATACTAGGTTTGTTTTGCTC
>PVJI01019625.1:0-30730 GCA_004026765.1 Micronycteris hirsuta | reverse complement strand
CCTGATCTAACCCAGAGCTCATAAATAGAAATTGTATCAAAGAATTGAAACTATGCAGAAGCAAGGCAACTAGGCTATCACACACCTTCATCAGTTAGTCATTGCTGAGGGCCACTCCTATGTGGGAGTGATGGCATAGAGTGGGTGTATCTCCTGGCCTGGGGCTCCCATCAGCCAAGGATAATCTCAGGAAAGAAGTATACATATGAGCCATTAACAACCAACATCCGCAGCAGCTGGAAGAGGGGTAAAGGGATCTGGATGGGTTGCTAACAGCACCTGCTAGACTCTCATATTGTTTTACGGTGTTTTGACAGAGAACATTCAAACTGCCCATGATCTCAAATTGGGAGTCCTAAAACCTAAGGTCTGTAGCCCCCAAAACAGCCATGTTTCACTTCAAGGATTCTATGATCCCACTGAAATTATCTGCAAAATGTGCATGTATGAAATCACCATGGAGCAAAGAACACAGGTGTCATCTGACTGAGGGGAGTATGTGACCCTCTTGGATTCAGGAGTTCGCCTCTGGCTTTCCTCAGAGCGAAGGGCAGCTCTAATTCAGCCCCTTCCATGAAGGCTGCCTTCCCTGAGTACTCCTGGTAAAAGTGAATTGCTGCCTTTTTATCAGAGCCACAGCTGAGGGCATGGGAAGGAGACAAGACACAATCTTATATCTGCCAAAGGTAGTAACTCTTAATCACTTGAAGACGCTGATAAGGATTAAAGCTAAAGTTTACCGAGTGCTTACTATACGCCAGTCATGGCTCTAAACGTTTGCGTGTTATCTCATTCAGTTTTCAAAACCGTCCTGTGAAGTAGGAACTATTACCCCATTTCTCAAATAATGAAACTGGAACACTGAGAAATTAAGTAACTTGCCCAACTTCAGACAGTTAGAAAATGGGAACAGAGTCAGGATTTGAACCCAGGAAGTCTGACTCCAGAGCCGCAGAATTTTGGAGGAAGCCACATGAAATACGTGGCTGAAGTCTCAGGAATCAGACCACAAAGTGGGAGAGAATGTACACAAGTGCCGGTGGCGGCTGCTGCTGTTGCTGCTTTTTTTTTTTTTTTTCCTTTAAAAGAGAGATTTCAATTATTTGGTGTTTTCAGTTTTTCAATGATGTATACAGAAGTATAAGCCAGGGCCTCCTCCCACCGAGTTTACAATCTGGATATAGAGAACAAGACAGACACACTTAACTAGGGCAAATAATTCCAGGAGATATATATGTTTTGTAAAATACAAGTTCTCGTACAAATGTATAGCTACATACTGACTCCATGGAGTTTCAGTTAGGTCTCAAAGGGCTTTCAGAAGATAAATCCCATTACTGGATAAAACTGGGAGTCCATCTAGTCAAGGATCCCTTCTAGAAGCATCAATAGAAGTGGTAGGATGAGGACAGGGAACTGTCTGATACTCTTTTATAAATGTAGCCAAAGTGTGAAATCATCACAGGCAATCTCAGGAATCCCAGGAGTCAGTGAATGTGCTTCTAAACCGATTCCGTTTCTGAGTTTCCCACACACCCACTCAGAATGCTTCTCCAGTGGGTACAGGAGAGGTTGGCAACTGTCCTTATGTTGGCTTCCTCTTTCTAAGCCTTCCCTCTCATAACTTCAATCACCTGTCACAGGACACACGAGCAGTTGGGAAGTGTTGAACTGTGACAGTAAAGCAAAATTAGAGTTAAAGACAAATGTTTAACCGAACATGTTTACACACAAGCTTAAAGGGAATGAAGAACTTTAGGTTCAAAGAGCCAGATATTCTGCATTCCTGAGAAATCTCAACCAGGTTCTCAATCAGGTACCTGCACATTGCACTTTGCTGCCACACACTAAGTAGGGGTATATTTTTGAGTGTTGATTCATCACTAAAAGACTTGAATTAGACTGAAAGAAAACCTTTTGTATCTGTGTTTTGTTTTTTCAATCCATCATGAAAAGGGAGCCAGGTACCAGTTTGCTATGAAGGGAAGTTCTCACGTAGGTACCGTAAGGCCAAGCCCGTCCACTTCCTCTCTGTTCTTTAACGGATCCCGTGGAGCCACTGCTGTCCTGTCAGGTTCAGGAAGCTCATTCGGGGGTATCCCAACATCCTCGCACGGGAGCTCATCTTCTCGCCAAGTATCATCAGTCAAATCCCAGATCCTTCCATCTCTCTGTACGTCACTGTCCATGCTCCTGCAGCTTTGATCTTGTCAAATCTGTGCTCTTCCTTCCAAATTCAACATGGGTGTTGGATCATCAGGGTCAACATGCCATTTCCAGTCAGGCGCTAAGGTGTTCTCACTCTCACAGGGCAGCCCCCCACCCTGCGCTGTACCTGCAGCCGCCAGAGCCCGCCCTCCTCTGCATGCCTGCCAGTGGCTTCTTAATGCTCGCATCTCCCAATTACCAGTGACACAGGCCACGCCCCCCAGGACATGGTAAGTGCTCAAGAAACATTGGCTGTACGTATGTAAATAACCGGTTAGATGGGATCCAATGAGTGCACAAGTGCCTAACTTAGTTCCTAGACTTAGTATATACAAGAAATAACCATTTCATTTCTATTTTTAAAATGTTGTTGTTCCCCTTTCCCCCAGATGCCCCACAGTGTCTCAGAAAAGAGTGCTGTGTGCCAACGTTACGGGAAGGGTGTCTGAACAGGAGAGATTAAAAAAGGAAGATGAAAGAGTAGGGAAGTAGTACGGTGAGAAAGAAAAAACGCGAGGAAAAAAATACAGGAGAGAGAGAAAGGAAGAAGCCAAACTTCTCTCTGTTGCCGGAGGTACACCCAGGCCACCCAGGCAGAGGGATGTCACTGGCAGGTGTGCAACGTGATGTGAAAGGGCCAGGGAGCTCACCTCTCTAATTGCACTTTCCCACGCGACCCCAGCTCTGACGGGGAAAGTGCCTGCCTGGACTGGAAAGGCACTGAATGAAAACGAGTTCATCTGGCCCTTCTTTAAGCCAGTCCTCTAACCCCCTACCTCTCCACAACTTTCTCCTCCTCCGCAGATTTCCTCACCCTCCTTTAATCATCCCTCAATACCACAGCACCACCTACTGTCTCTGGATGCAGACAGGTGAGGCATGCCTGGGCTTGGACCTGAGGGAGATTTTAACATCGCTACCAAGCACGCTGGAGGGGACCATTCATTCGTCCTGTGACAAGCCTGACTGAGGCGAAATTGCCACTCAGCATTTCAAATTGCAGGCTCTCTCCTCTGCCCTATTCAATGGCAAGCTCTTCCTCCACCCGAAAGCATTTTCTCACAAGAGCAAATGGGTAATTCAAAGAGAAGGAAGGTCTCCCAGGAAATCAGACACAGGGCTGGGCCAGCCATGGAGTTTCTTACACTTCTCCTACGATGATTTGTGGCTAAAGGGGGGAAAATGCTCAATAGAACTAATTACTCAGGGAAGTGACCCAGTAGGCTGATGTGACCCTTCATTTAAGACCACAAAGACTCACTACTGAAAGATTGCATTTGGCTTAAAGCCCTAAAATCATATCAATCATGTTGAGCAGGAAAAGTAAATCTCTCTTCAGCTACCTCAGTTAGGTTTATTTTCTTCATGGGCAGCTGCTCACTTAGACCTCTGAAAGCACATGTCGACGTCTGTTGGGGCCTCTACGCCAGCCCTGGAAATAGCAATTGTCCCTGTTATTTTCCATTTCTCTCAGCCCAACCCCACTTTCTCCGCTCTGTGTGTGACACTGGGCTGAGCACCTAAAAACTGCTTCCCCGCCCTGTTCACCAGCCCCCAGCTATTTCTGCAGTGAAAGGAATGGGGAAGGAAAGGAATGGGAGGGGCGACTCTCCTGTGGCCAGCCCCGATGGACTTATTTACACACTATCACATAACTCATTTGTCATTCACGATTCAGGGCACCGGCCCCACAATGTCCCCACGCTGGGCCTCTCTGAGTGGGCTGAGTACCAGATGCATGGTAAACCCTAGATGTAAGTACCCACCCACAGCGCCCTCACCCCAGCCACCTGATCACCTAGCTTTCGGTACCAACACTTTTTCCTTGGGGCAATAGCTGCTTCCTGCTGTTACTTCTGTACTACTTCAGTGTCCCCCCCTTCTCTCTTTCAGCTTTCTAACACCATTTAACCCATCCCGTGGGGAGTATCCCCTCAGTCTGAGATACCTGGGGTGGACAGCCAAGGGCACAGAAGGGGAAAATGTTTTTTGATAGACCAAGACCTCGTTCAGGAGTCCTGCCCACTTTTTCAAAGTGGTATCAACAGCAGTTAAGAACAGGCACCTGGGCTTTGGCTGGGTGGCTCACTTGTTTGGAGTGTTATTCCGTACACCAAAAAGGTTGCAGGTTTGATCCCCAGTCAGGATGTGTATGGAAGGTAGTCGATCAATATTTCCCTCTCATACCATTCATTCATTCTCTCTCTCTCTCTCTCTCTCTCTCAAATCAATAAACATACCCTCAGGTGAGGATTTAAAAAAACAGAGAAAGAGAGAAGAACATGTACCTGGGAGTCAGACAGACTTGGGTTTGCACCCCAGCTTGGCCACTCACTACTGGTAGGGCCTTACACAAGGGATGTAAACAGTCCGGCCTCAGCGTTCTCATCAGCACTACAGAAGATCATGGTCCCTAGCCCACAGACTCGTGGAGGGATGAAGTCGTGTATGACTCACACAAAGTGCTTTCTGCAGAGTCTTGTACATAATTAGCCTTCAGTAAAAATTATGCATTACTGTGTTTATTATGTATCACCATCATCAAATTTCCTAATTAGGAAAATTTGGGAAAGAAAATTCCAGGTTCTGGCTTGATTCAGGAAAATTACCTCCCCAAACAGTCTATGCATCCCTGAGCTGATAGCAGAGAAATGAAATTCCAACCAAGAGAAGTCTTAGCCAGATCTATAACGGATGAGGCAAGGGCATGACCAATGATAATAACTGCATTTAATTGCTGCCCAGTATATGGTAAATGTTTTCCATGCATTGATTCATTTAATTTGGACGGCCATCATGTAAGTATTATTGTCTCAGTTATACAGATGAGGAAACTAAGTTTTAAAAAGTTTTAAAATAAAAGAAAAAAAACTTGTCACAAATCACACCAGTAAGCCGTGAGGCTGAGCCTGGGCCCTGGCTTGGCTGAGTGGTTCCAGAACCCATGCTCTTCCCCATTTAGCTTCCCATACAAGGATCAATACGGTCACAGGCTAATGAGAGAGAGTAGAGAATGAACGAAGAAGAAATGTACGGGAGCAAGCATCATTCAGGAAACAAAGATAGCAAACGCAGAACATGTTCAGGACTTTTTCTTTCTTTTCCTCTTTTTTTTCTTTTTTTGGACATCTCAGGATAGGGGTGGCGGTATGAAAGTGTCACAGGAGCCTAGACAGCAGTAATGTCTCAGGAAATATCAAATGGCCTAGGTATTACAGACTCAAAAGGTCTTCAGCCCCTAGGATTCACTCAGGCTGCTGAGCTTTGAGGAATTCTACAATAAGGAAATCAACTAGGAAAGCTGGCTCCCATGAGGCTCTACCCACCAGACACTGGATAGCCAACGACATGCAGCTCCCACCCTCCTCAATCACCAGCCCCAGCACTGAAAGCAGGTGCTAGGTCCCATGCACAGAGAAAACTGTAGCCTGGTGCCATCTGTATGAGAAAGCATGTTGTAATGAGCCCACATCAAGAAAATAATTGATCACTGCTAATAAAATAAGTAAGCATTTCCATATCATAATTGACTCAGTCAAGACTCAGTTCAATGGGGCCCATCAGCAGCTTTGTAATGAGACTGAAAAGTCAGAGAGGCCTCCAGAACAACAGAGCAGCTGGGAAAAGTCCCATAGAACTTCAGCTGTGCCAGAAATCCCAGCATGGCAGAACAGGGTTCACACGGCAGGCTAAGAACAACTTGGTTGTTTGCCTGTATTTGCTGGGAGGGACAGTTTGCAAAATGCTCACTGCTAGATCTCTGTGAAAGAAGCCTCACACCCAGGATCCCCTTTTACACACTCACCAGCTTAGTGGAAAGGACTTTAAGGGCCCATGGGAGGACAGCGCAACAAGAGAGAAGCCCCCGCCTCTGAATGCAAGAGTGAAAGATGACCCCCAACCAGGAACACTGGAAAGGACTTTCATGTTACAGCAGTCAACACAAATAATCCTTCTCAGGAACCTTTTTGGAAGTCACAAACGGAATGTAAGAGAAACAGCATGGTGGGTCTGGGAGAATCCTTCGTTCCTCTGGTGAGCACGTTGGGTCATGAGTGGGGACCCCAGCTTAGCAATAGAACAAGTGAACGCTTTGGAATGATAGAGAGCTGGACACTTTCAATTAAATAACCTGCCACTTTGAAAGCACGCTGAGGAGACATATGTCTTGCTTGACCTGTCAGTCACTCCCTTTTACTAATAAAAGAGTGTGTTTCCTTTGACTGCTGTCCTCCCAAGAAAGAAAAAACACTGACATGATTTGGTAGCATTTCAAGGTCAGCCACATCTCAATGGTGCATTACAAGCATTAAAAAAAAAAAAAAGAAGAAGAAGAATCTAGTCAGCCAGCAGCAAGCACCTGGGAACAAGAAAGAAAATACCGTTCACATGACATTTTATCAGTCCCTCCAAGCGCCAGAACAGTACTTCCCAAAGCACACTACACTTACTGGGTGTGGCACCCGAGGCAGAAGGTGATGCAGAAGTGGTCTCTTTTCAGTTTCAGTGAGTACTTATTTATTTTTGTAGCTACTTCACTGTCAGCGTGTCGCAGGACAATGCTACCTGTTGTGACCAAAGTCCCACGGCAACGTGTGCAGACAGAACACTCTCTTACTGGGATGGAGGAAAGAGTTGAAAGAAATAACCCAATCTACCTCTCAGAGAAATTTTTATTTCCAAAGCACCCTGAAAAAACCACTGAACAGGTTTTAAAACCAATCTTGACTCCAGGGACAACAGATGAAAAGACACAAAGATCTTTGAGAATTTGCTGTAAAACCAACCTGTGACCTCACCTAGAAACAACCCATAGATTTAACTTTTCATCAAATATCTCTATTTGCATTTCATAAAGCTGTTAATGTTGAATCACCTTAGAGCTCAAGGTGAAAAAAAAAAAGCTCATTTATACCAATCCGCCAACATTTTTTTGGTGAGGTCTAGTCGCACAGCTGTGCTTAGAACAGAGGCTGGGAAACGCAGTTCGGGCCCCGGCACTGACGAGGGTTCCGAGGCCGCACCTGGGCTCGCCATGTGGCTTTCCACGATGGATTAGCAAAATGTATGAGGTTACAAAGGGCAAGAGCAATAAATAACATACTACTCAATTTAAAGAAAAAATTACATAAGTAATAGTATAGGTAGCTTATGACGGTGGCCATAATCTTGAGGGTAACTAATATTTGAAAACCTTTAGACCAAAGCTCTTAAAATATTGGACACAATCCTTTTGCCAAAACGATAGATGTCACACCCATGAAAATACTCAGACCCCATCAACCCAGTTGCTAAATCTCATGAACTTCACCCAAGAATAATGCCTAAAGGAGATGCTTTATATATAGCAGATACAAATTGCAGCTAACTAAAGAATTCAAAACTCACAATGCATTAATAAAACTATAGATTCAAGTGGTCCCACTAATGAGGACACATCTAGAAAATTAAGTCAAACTTGAATACAATATTTTAAAAGTATACCAGTGATGTTATAAGTACAGAGATTCAGGCACACAGAATTATACTACTCTAATAAATTATTTCTTAATTTTACTTTTCTATCCTTACCCAGATTTACATTGAATAGTTATATAAATATAATCTTAGTATAGTTACAATTTTATTTTCAGCTCTTCATTTGGATGAGCTTCACACATTTTCCCATGTTGCTACATTTACTCACATTATAAATTTTAACATTTGTATAATAACTAACCCGTTATTATTTGATAGACCGTAATACCACTTCTCTATGTTAAATTTTTTAATCAATTCCATTTCTTCATATTATTTACAGTGCTTCAGTTAATTGATTTTGTTACATGTCTACAGAAATTGAGACCTAGTTTCTTTTATCTGCTGATCTGAAAACATGATCATAATGCAGATGTTCATGCCTGAGGTAGGGCCATTTGCCCTTTCCTGAAGTTCTGGTTCGCAAGGGGTGGACCGTTAGGTCAGCTGTGTTGGCATTCAACTGTATCATCATAGTTACAGCATTCCTCTTTCGAGAAGCAAAGACCAGTTTTGAAATGGAATCTAGAGTGATATCATTTATACTGGAACCTCTGATAGTATCTTTCATTAGAAATCACACCAACTGGTCACCAAAAGGAAGAAGATAATAGCTTTTTAAAATGCAGGAAAGAGTCTTGAAACCAATCTTCTCCATGAAAGCATCAAGGCTGAGAAGAAATCTAAGAAGATAATTGTATTACTTGTCTATTGTTGCATAAATTACCCCCAAAACATAACGGCTCATAGCAAACATCTATTTTCTCAGGATTTCTGAGGATCCCAACTCCAGGATGGATTAGCTGAGTGACTCTGGCTCAGTGACTGCTGAGATCACCATTCTGATGTTGGCAGGGGCTGCAGGGTCAGCTCCCAGAGGCCCAGCTTCGCTCAGAGGGCTGCTGGCTGGAGGCCTGGGCTCCTCGGTGCACAGGCCTCCACAGGACAGCTTGCAGGTCCCGATGACGTGGTAATGGGCTTCTTACCCAGTCAGTGATCCAACAGAGAGCGAGGAAAGCATACTGCATCTTACGACCTACACCGAACAGCTGCACTTCCTCATTGAGCTTTTTTCTTGTACTCATTAGAAGCAAGTCGCTGAGTCCAGCCTACCCTGGAGGAAAGGACAATTACATTCCACTCCTTGAGAGGAGGACTACCAAAATATTTGAAGATGTATTTTAAAGCCACCACAGACTGATAAATTATCATAGGACAGGAAAAGTATGGACTTTATAGTCACGCCTCCCTTCTTTCAAATTCAGGTTCTACCATTATCATCTGCTTAACACGGAGCAAAGCATGGATTCCAGTGCTCTCAACTTATTTCTCATCACCGTGCCAGAGATTATTCACTGCCCACCTGCCTCTCCATATTATTGAGACTCACATAAGACAATGTAAAATGACAGGTATTTTACTAGTCATAAATTATAGAATAAATAAAAATTGGGTATTACTAATAGCCACAAAGAAAACAATTAGTGTTACTCAGGACTCTTTAGGTGACAAATGACCTCACTTGAATAACACTCAAAAGACTTTAAACAAAAACTTAAATGTATTAGTTCATATAAGCAGAGGTATTTCAGGAATGGCTGGATCCAGGGTATTATGTATAGAGCACTTGTTCTTTCTGTTCCTCTCCTACCTCAGGGTTTTTTTCTATTTCCTTTTTTATATTGATTCCCTTATTTCAGTGCTATAACTGTCTTTCTTTGTGTTGCCAGGAAGGGGATTATAGAAAGCTCCATCTTGTATTACATTCCAAGCTTATTATCATAAAAGTAGAAAAGCACCCTTTCTCTCCTAGCACCCACCTAAAGGAATGGTCTAATTAACCCTTCTTCATCATTGTATTCAAAACTCTCCAATACCTATCTTCACAATCCAATCAAAGTCCTCATCGGCAACACTAAGCTCCTGATTTGGCCCCTGACGACCTCTCAGTCCTCATTCCCTATCATCCTGCCCTTTCTCATGCTTTTCTACTCGCACTGCCCTCCTTGCTACAGCAAGGCCTTTGCATCTGCAGTTCTCCTTGCTGAAAAAAATCGCTTTTCTCTAAGATATTAATATGGCTTATCCCCTCACTTTATTCAGACCATGGTCTAACACTCCAAATTCCCAGTTCCCTTACATGCTTCTTACACATTTAAGAAAAACCATTATCTGACATTTATTTTATTTCTGTTTACTGGTTTACACTACGTCTTCTTCAATTAGAATTCTGTAATCACAGGGACCCTATTTTGCTTACTGGTGTATCTACAAGAAACATCAGCACCTAATACATAGTAGGCACTCAAAAAATTGTTGAATAGATGAACAAAAATATCAATCTACAAACCCATCACTATGACTGGAAAATGGAGTTTTTTAGCAAAAATGGATGGCATGTCCTTCCCAGGGAAATCAAGATTGATAGTACAGCCAGAACAACATGGAACTGGCAGTGGGCCTCCAACAGAAAAGCAAGGTGCAATTTATCCAGAGGAAGGAACGTAGGGCAGGCAGAACTATAGCTATCCAGCACATCCCATTTATCCGAATCCCACGCAAAAACCTGCAAATAAATGTGAAAGGGGAGGTCAGAGATAGATGGAATAGACTTTAAAGCTGTTGTATATATACTGTCCAAGGCCCACAGCCAAAAGCCACTGGGACAATCATGCCAGTTTCATACACAAACACACATAACCAAGAAACACACAAATAGAAAATTTATCACAATGCCTAATAAAAGCTGCAACCAACCCCAGCGCTCTGAATTAATGCTCATCAGTGAGTGACACAGCATTAGAAAAGTGAAAGGCATTTTGTGCAAAAGCAGGAGTCAAGAAAGAGGCATTAAATCAAGCCACAGTACTATGAAAAGGCAAAGTGAAGGTGGAAAGGATAATTTCTCACAAAGTAACTTTCTGACTGAGCGAATGGATTGATAGTACCATCCATTCTGTATAGGAAAGTTCCCAACAATGAATTTCCTTGTCATAATGATCTAATATTGGTTACCAGCCATTACTCTCATTCGTCACGTTCCACGTCCACACCATAGTACAATATAAACAGTATCAGGGATTTCTTCAGTCGTATTTCATGGCACTTCTTAGAGGCGGTGGATTTTTTATTCAAGTGCAAACCAAAGTGTTCCACATCTATCTAGGCTCATAAAAACTATAAATGATCTGCTTTGGGCCACATGGATGCCCAGCGGTGCTATAAAATGTAAGGCTGGCTTGCTGGAAGCCTCCCTTGTTGTAGAAAATTTACTTATCCTTACAACCACATTTAAATTAGGCTGCTCCACATAAAATCAGATTTCTTCTACTCAGCATCTATGCTGTTCCTTCACACTCCAAGACAACTCAACTCTGATCTCCCTCCTTCTTGGATCCCCATAAATTGTACCTTTTATTGAGTGCCTAATATATCCTGCTAAACTTCACACAATGTCTCAAACTGTCACAACAGTCCCTCAAGAAGGCATGATCATTACCATTTTAGAGAAAAACCATGGCTCTACACCGTTAAGTAGTTTGCCCCACACCCCACACCCCACAACTAGTATTAGGCAGAATCAATCATTCAACTCTGATCTGTCTGATTCCAAAACCCACACTCTCTCCATTCCGTCATATGGCCTACTAGCTACAAAGTTCTAGCATTTCTTTCTTCAAGTATGTCTTGCATTGACCATTCCTACTGTACCATTCTGATTCCAACCTTCATTACCTCAAATCTAGATCACTCCAATCACATATTGATTCATCCTCACAATCCCAAACTCTTCTGACTACAGAATCGCCTGAAATGTTACTATCCTCATCTTCAGAACATTAAATATTTCCCAAAGTCTTATCAGATTAAGTGTAGACATTTCTGCTAGAGCCTGCTACTCTGACTGGAACTTCCAGTCCTCTTACACCTCTAGGCAGGCAAAGCTGTGTGATCTGGCCCTGCCTACTTCAGCCAGAGTGCACTGCTTCTGTCTCTGCTATGTTGGTTTACTCTTCCATACCCTCACAACAGACAGAGACAGAGAGACTCAGAAAAGAGACACATAGGTACACAGAGCTAGAAATACAGAGGCACACAGAGCTAGAGAGAGATAGAGAAAGAAGAAGATGGGCGGGGGGGGGGGGGGGGGGGGTTAGATTGAGAAAGACAGAGTCAAAGACCAACAGGCACATAGAGAGACAGAGAGATACACGGACACACACTGACAGAGAAAAGACAGAGAAACATTCAGGGATATATATACAAAGTGACATACAGATAGATAGAGGATACAAAAAGGGACAGAGAGAGAAGATACAGAGAGAGACAGAGATACCACAGACACCCACATAGACATACAGAGAAAAGCAGGTATCACTATAGATCCAGACTCACTCACCCTACACCTGAGTGCCATGTGTATCCAGGTATGACCAATATTAAGCTAGCTTTCATTGAGCTCTCATGTTCTCAAAGTAATCTCAACAATCATTTTAGGGAATATATAATGCTATTATCCCCACTTTATAAATAAAATACTGGAGTCTGTTATAGGTTGACTTGCCCAGCTCATATAAGACAAAATAATATTTCAACCCATGCGTACAACTCTCTAGTCCAAGACTGTACATGCCAGTAGTTCTCTACTGATGATATTTCTCCCCAGGAACACTTGGCAATGTCTGGAGATAGTTACGGTTCACATAGCGGGTGAGGGAAGGATGCTACTGCTGTCCAGTGAGCAGAGGCCAAGGGTGATGCTAAATACCCTGCGATGCACAGGACAGCCCGTCACCCCCATCACTTAGGGCCTGGCCCAAAATGTCAACATGCAGAAGTTAAGAAACCTTGGTCTAAACACACAGCCTGATTCTAACACTCAGTGTTCCCTCATCTGCGATAGCCCACGCCAGTCCTTCTCTCCTAGACATCTAAATCACTTGTAGTACACATTTATTAATTTAAAAAAATTTACTGAGAGCCTCCTAGTTAGTAGCCACTAGGAAAAATGTTTAAGACATTGTTCCTCAGAATCTATTACATAAACAGACAGGAGCCTCGTGATCATAGACCTTCAAGTCAATATGCCAAAAGCCATGATAAACGTGTATACATTTTATCTGTGTACACAAAGAGCTATGCCAGCACAAACGAGAAGCATCTAAGTAAGGCAATACAGGGCCATAATCCCTAATTCTTAATCGTAAAACCAGAAAAGTTTTAAAAACTGAGATGACTTCTACATAGCAAAGGAAGCAGTCAACAAAATGCAAAGGCAATCTACAAAGCGGGAAAAATATTTGCAATCATAAATATATTATGAGTTTTATATCCAAAATATATAAGGAACTTACAAAACTCACTAGCAAAATACAACCTGATTTTTAAAATGAGCAAAGGACCAGAATAGGACATTTTTCAAAGACAACATATAAATGGCCAACAGGTATATAAAAAGGTTAGTAATCATCAGAGAAACACAAGTCAAAACCACAATGAGATACCACCTCACACTTGTTAGAATGGCTATTAACAAAAAGACAAGAGATAAGTGTTGGCAAGGATATTAACAAAATGGAGCCCCTTGTGCACTGTTGGTGGCAATGTAAATTGGTACCGCCAATATAAAAAAACAGTTTGCAGGTTCCTCAAAACATTAAAAACAGAACTACCATATGATCCAGCAATCCCACGTCTGGATTATTCTGAAGGAAATAAAATTGGTATCTCAAAGAGATATCTTCATCCACATGTTCACTGTATCATTATTCACAATAGCCAAAATACAAGAACACCTAAGTATCTGCGGACAGACAAATGGGTAAAGAAAATGTGATCCATATTGCATTTTTATACATATAGTGTTTATATATCATATTCATGTATCTACATGTATCATTTTATGTGTATTTTATCTGTATATCATTATATATTTTTAGATATGAGATAGGATATTATTTAGCCATTTAAAAAGAAGGAATTCCTGCCAATTGAGACAAGATAGATGAATCTGGGGAACATTATTCTAAATGAAATAAGCCAGACACAGAAGGCAAACTCCATGTTCTCACTTATACGTGAAACCTAAAAAACTGAACCTGCACAACCAGAAAGAAGAAGAGTGGTTTCCAGGGCCGAGGCCAGGGAATTAGGGAAAGTGGGTACATGCTGGTCAAAGGGCACAAATGTTCAGTTACGGGATGAGTAAGCTGGGGGGATCGAATGCACAGCATGGAGACTATAGTTCTGTCCTATATACTTGGCATTTGCTAAGAGTATATTTAAGAGTTCTTACCACACATACACACACAGCAGGTATATGAAGCGATAGATGTGTTCACTTGATTGTAGTAATTTCACCATGTATACATATATCAAAACATCACATTGTACACTTTATATATAATACAATTTTTATTTAAAAAAACTAAAATAAAAAGCTTACAAACTAAAAGGTTTTTTCCTCTGAAATTTAGCCTAAAATCCCTTATGGCAAAACCCAACTTGAACTGAAATGAGTGTCAGTTGAGCATCGGCAGCCCCGCCAGTCACGAGCACCTCTGCTGTTCTCTGCTATTTTCTCACTCTTGCTTTAATCACACTGCGAAAATCCCAGGAAGAACTAAATATACTCCAAGAGGTAACAGTGAGAAGAACAAGACAGACAGTAAGAAAGTAGAGTCACTGCAAAAGTTTAATCAAGGTCCATCTGTAAGACACCTACTGATGAACATGGTAAAGAATCTGTATGACAAAGAAAAAGACAAATTGAGGTAGTTTAACAGTGAAATAATGACTGAGCGTTATGATAAATGGGAAAACATTGCAAAGCTTTAAAAAATGAAGATCTTATAGTGTGTTGAATGGATTTTATTCAGAGTGAAAATAATGCCATTAACTAGTTTTCTGGCTTTGAAGCCTGCTAGAATGTACTTTTTAAAAAATTAACATTAAGTGTGACCTCCAGAATACCAGCTGCAAAAAAGTAACACCTTCCCTGGTAGTATAAAATATCTGAAGTCAAAGGTGAAAAAGGTTCTGTTATTGGTGAAAGTTACATAGACATATTTGCAAAGATAGAATCTGATTAAAACCGTAGCTCTGCACCAATGACAATGCTCGTACAACTGCTCTGAATCGGCACCGTGTTCTTAGGAAAACATGAACAACAGAGAGCAAGAAGAGCTCTTCGGAATGCCAGCAAACACGGTGACTGCTTGCATACACCAGTGCCTCAGAGCTGGAAGAAAAAAACATGGCAAAAACCAAAAAAAGCTAATAACCCAAATGCTGCGCATAGCTATAATCTGAAAACATTATGCTAAGTGAAATAAACTAGTCACAAAATGCCACATGTTATAGGAATCCACTGATACACAAGGCCCAGCACAGACAAATCTACAAAGACAGCAAGTGGAAGAGCGGTTGCCGGGGACTGGAGCAGAGAGTGGAGACCGACCGTTCGTGGGTGCAAGGTTTCTTCTGGGGATGAGGAAAACGTTCTGATATGAGATACGGGGAGAGTTGCCCAACTCTGTGAGTGCACTAAAAACTAGTGAACAATTTAAACTGGCGTTGTATAATATATGCATCGTATCTCAATAATGCTATTAAGAGAAAAAATAAGGATTTCCGGTTAAGATGGTGGCATAGGCAGACATGGTTCGCCTCTTCGCACAACCATATCAAAATTACAAAAAATTATAGAACCACCATCACTGAGAGCTGTCAGAAATTGACTTGAATAGAAGTCTGACAACCATGGAATTAAAGAAACCGCATCCATCCAGACTAGTAGGAGGGGCACAGACGCAGACTGGCCTGGTCCCTCACCCATATATGGTGGATAAAAATACAAGAGTTTTCTTGGGAGTGAGGAGTCCAAGCCCCACAGCCCAGGGTTCCAGTGCCAGGAAGATAAGTCTCAACAACTTCTGGCTGCAAAAAACCAGTGGGGATTGAGATGGTGGAAGAAACTTCTAGAGCCCCAGGCAGTTTCTCTTAAAGAACCCACACACAGTTTGACCTACTCAGACTCACAAGCTCTGAGCTCCAGCACCGGGATAGCAGCTGGAACAGCACCAGTGGCATACGGGGATGAACTGAAGTGTCTGGCATCAAGGTGAGCAGAGGATATTGTCCCTTTTTTAAACCCTCCTCCCGCAGAGGCATCAAGGTGGTGCCATATCTGAGACTCCATCAATCTGGCTAATACTGTTTGACCTGCCTTGGAGATCCCCAGAGACCTGGCCCACCCAACTTACAGGCCCACCCAAGCTGCTTTTCCATATGAATGGCGGGTCTTGGCTCATGCTTCCTAACTTCCTAAATCCTCTCAGACAAGCTACAGCTGGTCTCAGTGAGCCCCAGGCCTGGCACTGGCAGCAGCCAGCCTAGATTCACAGCTTGGCTTTGCCTGGGAATCTCCAAGCCCAGCACAAAGAGCAGCCATCTCAGATTGCTTATTGCTCAGGCAGGGTGGCCCCGGGCAAAACACAGGTGGGGGCTGACCTTGGCCTGCACCACCCGGAAAACCCCAGGGCCAGCGCACCCATTGGATAGCTATATGCTACACTGAAGCACCACAACCCAACCCCTGCACAGCTGATCCTCCACAGAGGTCAGAGGTTGGAGGTAAGTGGTTCCAGCCAGTCCTTGCAGGTCACTGGCCCAGGTAAATTGATCTGCCAAAAGCAACCAAGGCTCAACTACAAGAAGAGGGTGTACTCAACTCACACAAAGGGCGCACCTTAAGTAAACAGCTTGGGTGATGGGGGAGACTGTGCCACTGGACCCTACAGAACACCTACTACATTAGGCCACACTACCAAGGCACAGAGTCAAAGCAGCTCTATCTAATAAATATAAACACACAGAGGCTGCCAAAACAAGGAGACAAAGAAACATGGCCCAAATGAAAGAACACATCAAAACTCCAGAAAAAGAACTAAACAAAATGGAGATAAGCAATCTATCAGATACAGAGTTTAAAACACTGGTTATAAAAATGCTCAGGGAACTTAGTGAGGACCTCAACAGCATAAGAAAAGATCCAGTCAGAAATGAAGGATAGACTAATTAGAATAAAGAAAAATTTACAGGGAAACAGTGGAAGGGGTGAAGCCAAGAATCAAATCAGTGATTTGGAACATAAGGAAGCAAAAAACAACCAATCAGAACAACATGAAGAATAAAGAATCCAAAAAAGTGAGGACAGTATAAGCAGCCTCTGGACAACTTCAAACATTCCAATATTTGCATCATAGGGGAGCCTGAAGGAAAAGAGAAACCAAGAAATTGGAAATCTGTCTGAAAAAATAATGAAAGAAAAGTTCCCTAATTTGGTGAAGGAAACAGACATGCAAGTCTAGGAAGCACAGAGTCCCAAAGAAGATGGATGCAAAGAGGCCCACTCCAAAACACATCATAATTAAAATGCCAAAGGTTAAAGATAAAGAGAGAATCTTAGAAGCAGCAAGAAAAAAGAAGTTAGTTACCCACAGTGGAATTCCCATAAGACTGTCAGCTGATTTCTCAAAAGAAACTTTGCAGGCTACTGCAGGCTACAAGGGACTGGCAAGAAGTATTCAAAGCCATGAAAAGCAGGACCTACAGCCAAGATTGCTCTGCCCAGCAAAGCTATCATTTAGAATTGAAGGATAGATAAAGAGCTATCATTTAGAATCAAAGGACAGATTTAGAATCCCAGACAAGAAAAAAATTAATGGAGTTCATCATCAACAAACCATTATTGCAACAAATGTTAAAGGGATTTACTCAAGAAAAAGAAGTTCAAAACTGTGAACAATAAAATGGCAATAAATACAAATCTATCAACAATTCAATCTAAACACAAACTAAGCAAACAAGAAGAACAGAGACAGAGTCATGGATACAGAGATCATTTTGATGGTTGCCAGATGGGAGGGGTTGTGCGGAAATGGGTGAAGAGGTGAGGGGATTAAGAAGTACAAAGAGTTACAAGGTAGTTACAGAATAGCCATGGGGATGTAAAGTACAGTATAGGAAATGGAGTAGCCAAAGAACTTATACACATGATCCATGGACATGAACAATGGTGTGGAGATTGCCTGAGGGAGTGGGGGGTGCTGGGTGGAGGGGGGCAAAGGGGGAAAAATCAGGACAACTGTAATAGCATGATCAATAAAATATAATTTATATATATACACATACACACACACACACATATACATATATATGATTACCACAGTTATTTTTTCTGACAGAATCAACAATACCTCCTTATCCAGAGGCATAAGTTGAACTGGAAGAAAATTGTACATCGGCATGTCTCTCTCCCAAATTTCTGGTGAAAAAAATAAAGTTTTGGTGTTCATTTCTTCAAAATCTACAATAAAGCCCCACTAAGAAGAAAATTTATGGTCCATGAATAATAGGCACAAATACCTTTTAAAAAAATTCGATGCTTGCTGTATTGAATAAGGAACTAAGGGATTCAAGATTTCCTTAAATTAGAGTTCAGTCTTGAGGGCGCAATTTACACTTTTTAATGTTGAAACAATGTTGATTAATCAACAGTAACAAATGCTTAGCACAGATTCTGAAAAGGAAGGTTTAAAAGTGAGCTTGCATGTGAAGATTTGAAGGACTCCATGCACATAACTAAAAGAAGACAGCAAACTACACTACTTACCAAAAAAATATTATAAAGTAGAAAGAAACTGTCATTGAAAAAATGTAGAGCTTTAACCATGACGCACTGGTTACGGCTTCTCTTGAGTGACGGGGAAATGGCGATGTTGCATACAGGTAACTGGAAGGACATCAGTAACACTGAAGAGGATGCTATTGTGAATGCAGGTGAAAAAAAATCCAGAGATGGATATGATAAACAAAGTATCATGATTCAACAGTTGGCCTCTAACAATGTGTATTTATCAAAAAGCAAGAGATTAAGGCCGTTCGCTCAATTAACAAGCTACCACCTGGTAAAAGCTTATGATGAAACCAATGATATTGGGAAAAGACTTTTAAGGCCATTAATTACAGTGATGGTTTATCACTTGAGAATTCTGTTCACGGTTCATCATCAAATGTCCAACAAAGGCAAGACTAATGTATCTTTCTCAAACAACCAGATCAAAGAAGCATTTACCCAATGTATAATTAGAGATCATTGGCTTAATTCAAACCGATACTCATTGGCAGTTTAACTGAAAGGTTTTCTTCAAAATATAGTCCATATTTATTAATGGTCTCTTCCTCCTCCACCTAATTGGCAAGCTCTACGGTACATTTCCATTGCACTAATGGTTCCTTTCCCTTCTCTAACATAATTATGTTTCAAGAGCATGGCAGAATTGTAGAAGAGAAAATATTTAACATATATCCAAGTTCATTTTTAAGTCAGTGAAACTTGAATATTATTATCAAAATACATTTAATACTCACCATATCCTGATAACCAGCAGTAAAAATGGCAAGAATTAACTTTATATTCTCTTAGATCTCCCTTAACTGACTATATTCCACCTGCTACTCTTCCGTGATTTAATGTGAAACTTGAGAAAGTTACTTGAATTTGATATATCTAAATCTCCCCCTGCATAATGGCTATAATAATACTTAATGTACCTTGTGCCAAGGTTATAAGAATTAAATGACACGGTGACTATAAAAGCTTGTTAATAAAGATAAACCTGTATGTATAATAAAAATGGAGTTCTACTTATCCCAAGATATATTCCTCAGAACACTGGTCTTGTGAGATAATTTCAGGCAAAAGTGGTTTCTGAAAATATGCTTGGAAAGCACTGTTTATTCTACATTTTCTTTATATTCCAAATGCATATAAAAGTATTAAAAGCTTTGGGAGGTTCTAAAGTCTAAAAAAAAGAAATCTTGTGATGAGGGTTTGGCACTAGGCTCAGACAATACCTCAGTTTGAGTCTTAGCTTTCGCCATTTATTGGCTATGAATTTTGAGCAGGTTATTTAACTTCTCTGAGTCTCCATTTTTTCATCTATAAAATGAAAATTAAATAATTCCCCCCTCATAAAATTTTTGACAAAATTCAGTGATGTGTATAAAGTAGTTAACAGAGTGCCTGCCAAGTGCACAATAGATGGCATCAGTTATTGATTTTGCCTTATTAATTTTGTTAATATTAATTTTGCCTTTTTCATACTCTCTCCCCCTTGTTATATACGAACATGGCTCCTTCCAGCATGTCTTTGGGAAAGGCCTGTCTTAGGTAACTAAGTGACATGTTTACGCCATCTCCCTTTCTCCACATTACCAATCCTCAGTGGTTAGTTTTAAACAAACAATGAGAGCGCTCCAGAGAGGAATGGCTCCTTTGCTTCCGGAGATGAAAAGATTCTTCCTAGAAATAGAAAACATTTCCACCGGCCCAGGATAATATGTGATTCCGTGCACATGACTGTTTCTGAGAATAAGTCTCCAAGGCACCCAAGGCAGGAGTGACCCCAGGAGGAAGAAATGTCAAATGAAGGTGTCCTGGGCATGAGAGACTTGGGAATATTAGAGAGTTCATAGAAAAGGGAAAAACTCAAATTTCAGAGCTGCATGCAAACATTTTTTTTTTAATCCTCACCCAAGGACATTTTTCTTCATTGCTTTTAGAGAGAGAGGAAGGGAGAGAAACACTGACAGGAGAGAGAGAAGCATCAAGTGGTTGCCCCCAGTATGCACCTGGGACCGAGGACCACGGCCCCAACCTGGGATCCTATGCATCTGGATCAGGGGTCGCACACATCCACACCTAGACAAGGAATCAAACCACAACCTAGACATGTGCCCTGACCAGGAATCAAACCCTCAACCTCTTGTTTATGCTTGGGACTACATTCCAACCAACTGAGCCACACTGGCCAGGGCTCACGCAAACAATTTCAACGCATATCTTTGATCTCCAACTCAAGGAAACGTAAGATATTTTCCACACGCGAGCTACTTAACTTGAACTTGACTGATTTTCCTTAATGCCTGTTGCTCTTCCCCTTAATCAGCAAGAGTTGATATCCAACCTCGCCTGACTGCATAGGTTCCCAAGAGAAAAACCACTGGGAACACACCATCCCCATATATTTCTTCCTGAAAGAGGCTTTGTCCTAAACCTGTCTGCTTTTCCACCCTCATAAACTGGGGAGGGGGGAGGAGATGACTACATGGTTACCCCCTTTTTAAAAAATCTAGGATAATAAAAGCCAAAATATTTCAACATACATGTCAATCCATGATCAATTATTACTGGCTGTTTAAAGCACTGTGTTGAGAAGATTAGTGAGGCCCTACTTGAGATCAGAAAGGAAGGTACTGTCATCAACTCAGTGATGTCTACGGAGAAGGCAGGAGGGAGGAGTGGCAGTGGTCTCTGTCATCCACTACAGGAACAAGTGCCCGTTTTCCTTTCCCCTGATCTCTACCACAGACCCCAGAGCCAGCGGCCTAGGTAATAAGGCACAGAGTCTCCAGTGGGAAGGAGAAGAGAGAGGTGCCCTTTTTCCTCCCCCATGATACCTAGATGGATCTTTCTTGGTGTTTAGTCTTACTCACCCTGAAGAGGTTAAAGGAGGGGGTGGAGAGGAAGGGTGCCAAGAACAGCTCATTCCCCTGGCCTTTTCTTGTGACTGCTTGGGAACAGGGATGTCTGATTCATCTCTGAGACCTGACCTCACCGAAGGCACTTAGTGGAGCAATGATCAAGCACTTAAACTCCTTAAACTCTCAGAAAAGTCCTGCCAACTAGCACTAACCCTTTTGAATAGCTGGTACTCTTTACCATATTTATCTTAATAGCAGCTCATCAGGGAGACCTTCCCACGATTGCCCCAGGAAAGATGCATCAAGCTTTCCTCTGGGCAACCTTTATATCCCACTGTTCGTTGCAAATTTGGGTGGGATTGATGTGTTTACATCTTCTGTACTCATGGATGGTCTTCTCCAAGGCAGGGACTGTTTTCTTTCTCTCTCATGATTATGAAACAAATGTTCAATACTAAACCAAAATCACACTAAGAAATGGCCTTTAAACAGACCATAATGTGAACTTTGGACAAAGAAAGACAGAGAAAGGTTATTTCTCAGGAAGTGTTTTGAAGCTTCGCAGGAGTAGGAGGCCCACATTCTCCCAGCCCACCCCACAAACTGGCCTTGTTACAACACTGCGACAAAGCAACACCAACAACCACATGCCCAGTGGTATACTCAGAGCTTGGGAAAAGGCTGCACTAAAGGGAAGCAATCAAAATAGAGAATAGAGTCCATGTTGCACAGTACACTCATGAAGTCCAATATACTGCATGATTGCCTTGTGGTAATTGGGGAAAAAACCATTGAGCAAACCTGCCCTAAAGTTACTATAGGCTTAATATTCCTACACATGCAAACCACAGTGCAGCACACCGCCACCGAGCCCCACAAACAGAGCGTTCTGATAGGGCCCTCCCTGCCACATACTGAGAAAGGTTCAGCCTCCCTGGCACCTGTTATGAGTTGGTAAAACATTTTGACCAAAAGCCTATTTTTACAGGAAATGCAAGATCACTATCTTAATTGCTAAAAAATTATATGCCAGCTCCCCTTAATAGCAGTGAGGTTCTCCATTTTCATTTGAAATAAGGAAATAAATGTCTCTACAGTTTAACATTATCCCAGATCATGTATCACACAGCAATATAATTGGCACCCTTGCTTTAACAATATTGTGCTGAGGAACGGAAGACATCCATCTTTTCAGTATACTTTGTAGGAGAAACCTGAAAAGGGACAGGATTTATAACCATGATTATGATTATGCTGCCTTTCCATGCTGCAAACTTGCCAAATGGAATCCTCTAATGAGAACTGAAGGACCAACTACAAGCAGATTGTAATCTGTACCTCTCAGGAGATGAAGGCATGTATCATGTAAACATTTTTCTGAATTAATACCAGCTTATTTTCTCCCAATATAATTGAAGCTAACTTAACATACTGAAAAGAATTTAAGGTATTAGGCTCATAAGTTTCACTAATATATTGATAAAGAAACCACTAAACTATTATGCTAGTCCTATCTGACTCTCTCCTCTTTGGGCTAGCTATCCAGTCAGAAACCACTGCATTTTACGTTACTGGTTGGTGGTAGAACATGGGCTCATAAGTTAGAATGTGTAGGTTCAAATCTGCCCAATAGAACTTTCTGCAGCAATGGAACTGTTCTGTACCTACGTTGTCCAGTCTGGTAGACGCTAGCCACATGTGGCTATTAAACATGTAAAATGTAGTATGGACATCTAAGAATCTGTTTTTTTTTTTAATATATAACTTTAATTAAATTATATAGCCTCATATGGCTAGTGACTACCATATTGAATAGCACAGTCCTATACCCTTTATTCACTGGGAATGAAAATAAAACCTCAAAGAGGTGTCGAGGGGATGAATAAGGTGAACCATCTGAGGACCTTAGTACAGTTCCAGGAACATGGGTTATTCTATTGAAATGTGTTTCCACTCAGGCCTTCTCCACGTTCCCACTATAGTCACCTTTCCCAGATATTTATTATGCTCACAGTATCAAAAGATCCTCTTAACTCATTTCATTCTCTTTAGTGAGTTCAATCTCTAACTAGCCTAAAAAAATGTAACCAATAATGTTTCTAAAATACAATTCTTAGTATATTGCTACTCTGACATCAAAATATCTTATAAATCCCTATGAGTTTTAACATAATATACAGGCTGGATCTTAAGACTCTTCATTATCTGACCCCCAGATGATGTTTCACGTTATCTTCCACTGTTGCCAGATACAAATTACTGTGTCGAACAGATGGAGCAACTTGTCCTTCCTCAGACCCACCGTGCAATTTCTATTCCACACCTGGATGACAGTATAACCATCTAAGATGCTCACTTCCCTTACCCTTACTTCGTCATATTCATCTTTTGAGGTCTATCCCAAGATACCTCATTCAAGAAGCCATCTCCTCTGAGCTACTTACAAAAAGGATGAGACATTTGTGCATTCTTTGATTGTCCTCCAAAAACAAAAGCTCTTTGAAGATGAGGAGTTATGTTTGTGTGTCTCTCCATCAGTGCCTAGCACAGTACATGCATAAATTAGGGACTTGTTACAGATATGATAAAGAAATACTGTAAAGCATGGCTGGTGTGGCTCAGTGGACTAAATGCTGGCTTGCAAACCAAAGGGTCGCTGGTTCGATTCTCAGTCAGGGCACATGCCTGGGTTGTGGACTAGGCCCTCAGTAGGGCGCGCACAAGAGGCAACCACACACTAATGTTTCTCTCCCTCTCTTTCTCCCTCCTTTCCTCTCTCTCTCTAAAAATAAATAAATAGGGCAAGAAGGCAGAGGGGTGAATGGAAGCCAAACTAACGTCCTCCCAGGACCAATCTGGAATTACAACTAAATTGTGGAGAAATCACCCAGAACAAACAACTGAACAATAGCAAGAGAGAAGACTTATAACCTCGGACAGCAGAATCAGCTTCGACACAACCTGTCCAGTAAGGAGTGCAGCAGAGACAAGAATGCTGGCTAGGCATCCAGAGGTGGCAGCGCCAGAGAGATAATTAAGCAACTAGTTGGATTCCCCTAAGAAGTGTGTCATCTAAACCCTAAACTAGGATCCCCACACTAGAGCACCAGAGCCCAAAAAGTACACAGATAACAAACAGCGGCAAAAAGCAGCAGGGTTGCTCTCTGCCAGAGATGTACAGGTGGAGACACAATGAGCTGTTAAAGGGCCAAAGCACAAATTTTCATTTGCAGGCACTTACCCTGGGCTCTGGCAAAGGCAGGGGCAGAGTGGGCTAGAAATACCTGAGGAGAGACTGGGGACAGAAGCTTTGGGGAGAGAGCTGAGAGAGTAGATGCTGGGATCACAATGCTGAGTCATCCCCCATACAGCAGCAGCCACCCTGCTCAGGCAGACCACTCCCCTACCAGAGGCAGCAGCCTAAGGGGAAACAATAGTCCCAATAACTGGAGGGATTCTGCCCCAACCTATGGGGCTTAAGTCTGACTGCTGAGTGCTGAGTGACTAAATTAACAACTGAAGCATGGACAGAACCAAGGAGGAGGAGGGAGGCAGGGAAGGGAGGTGGTGTTGGAGGGGGTGGGGGGGAGGGGAGAGGATGCAGACAACTGTAATTGAAAAACAATAAAGTAATTATTTTTTAAAAAACAACAACAACAATGTGCTTTCTCCAAAAGTAAAGCAAAACTACAGACTTTCTGGAGAAGGCAGAGTGGCTAAAAAATAATAATAATAATAAAATAAATAAATAAATTAACAACTGAAGGAGACAGCCAAACAATAGATCCCTGGCAAAGGGGGGTCAGAGTGAACTAGAGATGCTTGAGGAAAGACTGGGATGGAAGCTTTGGGGAGAGAGCTGAGAGAGTAGATGCTGGGATCCTGGTGCTGAGTCATCCCCCATATGTCAGCAGCCATCCTGCTCAGGCAGACCACTCCCCTCCAAGTGGCAGCAGCAGCCTGAGGGGAAATAATAGCACCTTCCACAGGAGGGATTCGGCCCTGCCCTACAGTGCTTAAACCTGACTGCTGACTGCAGAGTGACTAGGTTAACAACGGAAGGAGACAGCAACACACAGTAAATCCCTGGCAGTCTCAAGCAGGCTGCCTAAGATCAGACAGGGTCAATATCTGATATCACCAGAGGCGGATCCATAAAGAAAAAACAGTGGTAAATGTAAGAGGCTACCGAGATGAACTCCACTGTGGTCTTCTCCCTGATGTGCAATATTTTCTTTCCTTTCCTGCATAGCTTTTTAACATTAATTTCTTCTCCATCAAGTTTGTGCATATTAAGTCACTAAATTTTATACTATAGTTTATTTCTCTCCTTTCTGTAATACTATTAATGTCTTTACAGCCTTATTAATACTGGTTCATTTGCCGTTGCTGCTGGGATTGCGGGGGCCAGTTATTTTTGTGGATGTGGGTTTGTTTCACAGGCTTTGTAATATTGTTCTGGCAGCACCTGCAAAACTGCATACAAGCTGTGGTGGGCGAGTGACCTTCAATAAACTAGCTGGAGGTAAGGACCCACCAAAGAACAACCCAACGACAATCAAACCCAATTACATCCAGAGACTCAACAAAAACAGCATAAAGGGCATCTCTACAGCATCATGTACAGGAAATCCAGGAGACTGCACCAGTGAATCTCACAGGTATTCTACCATAGAAGTTCACGCCATAAACCCAGGGAGTCAGAACAGATCAATTTAAAAAGCAGAGGCTGACAAGAACAGTCTCACAAACAATGGGAAGACAAAGAAACAATCCCCAAATGAAAGGAAAGGAGGAAGCCTCGGAAAGAATGCTACATGAAATAGAGGCAAGTCAACTACTTGTTGAGTTCAAAACAATGGTTATCAGGAAGCTCAATGAGCTCAGTGAGAATTATCAAAAACTACAGGGAAACTATGAGGAACTTACTGCAAACTATATCAACATTAAAAAGGATATAGAAACAATCAACACAGCCAAAATAAAATAAAGAATACAATTTCTGAAATGAAGAACACAGTAGAAGGAATCAAAAGCAGGCTAGATGAAGCCAAGGATCAAATCAGTGAGCCGGAGGACAAGGTAGGAAAAAACTCCCAGAAAGAGCAAGAAAAGAGCAAGAAAAGACTCAAAAATAATGAAGAGGGGTTAAGGGAAATACAGGACAACATGAAATGAAATAATATCTATATAATAGGGATACCAGAAGGAGAAGAGAAGCAAGGAATAGAAAATCTGTTTGAAAAAGTAATGATGGAAAACTTCCCTAATTTGATGAGAGAAAAAGTCACACAAGTCCAGGAAGCAGAGAGGGTCTCAATCAAGAGATATCCAAGGAGGCCCACTGCAAGACACATCATAATTAAAATGGCAAAATTTAAAAACAAAGAGAGAATCTTAATGTCAGCAAAGGAGAAACAGGAAGTAACATACAAGGGAATCCTGATAAGGCTAGCAGCTGACTTCTCCATGGAAACACTGCAAATGAGAAGGGAATGGCAAGAAATATTGCAAGTAATGAAAAGCAAAGGCCTGTAACCGATACTACTCTATCCAGCAAGGCTCTCAATTAAAGTGGAAGGCCAAATAAGGAGTTTCCCAGACAAAGAAGGCTGAAAGACTACACCTCCACCAAACCTGCACTGCAAGATATGCTAAAGGAACTGCTATAAGAAGAGGAAGAAAAACAATGACAGAGAGAGGAACACAGGTACAAAGTGGGGGAAATGGCAATGGATAAGTACTTATCAATATAACCTCAAATGTAAATGGATTAAATGCTCCAATCAAAAGACAAAGGGTAGCAGAATGAATAAGAAAACATGACCTGCACATACGCTGCTCACAAGAGACCCAACTCAGAACAAAAGACCTATACAGACTGAAAGTGAAGGGTTAGAAAAAAATACTCCAAGCAAATGAACAGAGAAAAATAAGCTGGGATAGCAATACTTACATCAGACAAAATAGACTTCAAAACAAATGCCATAAAAAGACACACAGAAGGACACTTCATAATACTCAAGGGAAGAATCCACCAAGAATGCCCTGACTGGTGTGGCTCAGTGGACTGAGTGCTGGCCTACAAACCAAAGGGTCGCTGGTTCAATTTCCAGTCAGGGCACATGCCTGGGTTACAGGACAGGTCCCCAGTAGGAAGCATGTGAGAGGCAACCACACATTGATATTTCTTTCCTTCCCTTTCTCCCTCCCTCCCCCTCTCTAAAAATAAATAAATGAACTTTTTTTTAAAAGAATCCATCAAGAAGCCATAAACATTATAAACGTATATGCACCTAATGTAGGAGCACCCAAATATATAAGGAAAATCTTGGAGAACTTCAAGAAGGATATAGACAGCAACACACTTATACTAGGGGATTTTAACACCCCACAGTCAAAATTTGGATAGATCACCCAAATAACATATCAACAGGATATAGTGGCATTTATACAATGCCCTAGATCATTTGGACTTAACTGATATATCTAGAACCTCTCATCCCAAAGAAGCAAAATACACATTCTTTGAAATGCACATGGAACATTTTCAAAGAGACTACATGAAAGGACACAAAACAAGCCTCAACAAATTCAAGAAAAGTAAAATCATACCAAACATTTTCTCCAACCACAAGGGACTGAAACTAGAAACCTCAAAAGAAAAAAAAAAACACTCAAATTAATGGAGATTGAATAGTATGCTATTAAACAATGAATGGGTCAATAACAAGATCAAGGAAGAAGTCAAAAAGTTTTGGGAAACAAATGAAAACGAACACACAACAGTCCAAAATTTACGGGACAGAGAAAAGACAGTCCTGAGAGGGAAGTTTATAGCGATACGGGCCTACCTAAAAAAGACAGAAACAGTTCAAATAAACCACCTAATCCTATCTGTAAAAGAACTGGAGGAATAACAACACACAAAGCCCAAGGCAAAAAGAAGGAAGGAAATAATCAAGATCGGAGCAGAATTAAATGACATGGAGACTAAAAGAACAATTTAAAGGATCAATAAATCCAGGAGCTACTTTTTTGAAGAGATAAACAAAATCAGCAAGCCTTTAAGCAGGCTCATCAAGAAAAAGAGAGGACCCAAATAAACAAAATCAGAAATGACAGAGGAAAAATTACAACTGATCCCACATAAATACAAAGAACTGTAAGAAATTACTACAAACAACTATATGCCAAGAAATCTGAACACCTGGATGAAATGGACAAATATCTAGAAAAATATAATCTTCCAAAATTTAGTGAAGAAAAAGCAGAAAGCCTGAACAGACCAATAACAGCTGATGAAATAGAAGCAGTAATCAAAAAATTCCTGGCACACAAAAGCCCTGAACTGGATGGTTTCACAGGAGAATTTTACAAAACATTTCAGAAAGAGATAACTTCCATCCTTCTCAGACTATTCAAAAAAACCCAAGAAGAGGGAAGACTCCTAGACTCTTTTTATGAAGCCAGCATCATCCTAATCCCAAAACCATATAAAGACACAACAAAGAAAGAAAACTTCAGGCCAATATCACTGATGAACATAGATGCTAAAATCCTCAACAAACTATTGCCAAACTGCATCCAGCAATACATTAAAAAGATCATACACCAAGACCAAGTGGAATTCATCCCAGGGATGCAAGGATGGTACAATATTCACAAATCAATAAACATGATACATCACATAAACAAAAGCAAAGATAAAAATCACATGATCATTTCAATAAATGCAGAAAAAGCATTTGATAAGGTACAGCACCCATTTATGATCAAAACACTCAGCAAAGTGGGAATTGGAGAGCATTCCCCAACATAATAAAGGCCGTATATGAGAGACCTACAGCCAACATCATACTCAATGGGCAAAAACTAGAAGCTTTCTCACTAAGATCAGGAACAAGTCAATGGTGTCTACTTTCACCACTTCTATTCAATATAGTATTTGAAGTCATAGCTACAGTGATCAGAGAAGAAAAAGAAATAAAAGCCATCCAAATTGGAAAGGAGGAAGCAGAACTGTCATTGTCTGCAGATAACATGATAGTGTACATAGAAAACCCTATAGATTTCACCAAAAAGCTATTCAACCTAATAAGTGAATTTGGCAAAGCAGTGGGATAAAAAATCAATATTTAGAACCTGAAGGCATTTTTGTACACCAACAATGAAACATCATAAACACAAATAGGAAATAAATCCCATTTGATATAGCAACAAGAAAAATAAAGTACCTAGGAATAAACCTAACCAAGGAGGAAAGAGACCTGTACTTAGAAAACTACACAACACTGAAGAAACAAATTAAGGAAGACACAAACAAATGGAAGCAAATACCGTGTTCATGGATTGGAAGAACTAACATCATCAAAATGTTCATACTACCCAAAGCAATTCACAGATCAATGCAATCCATATTAAAATATCAATGACATAATTCACAAATATAGAACAAACATTTCAAAAATGTATATGGAACTATAAATGACCGGAATAGCTGCAGCAATTTTGAGAAAGAAGAATAAAATAGGGGGGATCACAATACCTGACATCAAACTATATTACAAGGCCACTGTAATCAAAACAGTCTGGTACTAGCATAAGAAGACACATAGATGAATGGAACAGAATAGAAAGCCCGGAAATAAACCCAAGTCTTTATGGTCAATTAATATTCAACAAAGGGGGCAGAAGCATAAAATGGAGTAAAAGTAGCCTCTTTAACAAATGGTGTTGGGAGATATGGACAGCTACATGCAAAAAAAATAAAACTCGTACACCAACTTACACCATACACAAAAATAAACTCAAGATGGATGAAAGACTTAAATACAAGTCACAACATCATAAAAGTCCTAAAGGAGAACATAGACAGGAAAATCTCAGATATTCCAAATAGCAATATTTTCACTGATATGTCCCCTGGAGAAATGGACATAAAGGAAAAAATAAACAAATGGGACCTCATCAAAATAAAAAGTTTCTGCACAGCTAAAGAAAGCAGCATTAAAATGAAAAGAGAACCAACCATATGGGAAAACATATTTGCAAATGATACTTCGGACAAGGGTTTGATCTCCAAAATATATAAAGAACTCACATGACTCCACTCCAGAAAGACAAACAACCCAATTAAAAAATGGGCAAAGAACTTGAACTGACACTTCTTCAAGGAGGACATACAGAGGGCCCAGAGACATATGAAAAGATGCTCAGCATCACTAGTCAGCAGCCACTGTGGAAAACAGTATGGAATTTCCTCGGAAAACTAAAAATGGAACTGCCTTTTGCCCCGGCAATTCCACTGCCTGGATTATACCCTAAGAATTCTGAAACACCAATTCAAAAGAACCTATGTACCCCATGTTCGTAGCAGCACAATTTACAATAGCCAAGTGTTGGAAGCAACCTAAGTGCCCATCAGTAAATGAGTGGATCAAAAAACTGTGGTACA